>BRYC01000664.1:41839-62190 GCA_030267985.1 Parmales sp. scaly parma | reverse complement strand
GGGAGGGTGAAATATTATTGCTCGAATCCAAATCAAACTCTAAATCACCATTGAGCTCGATGATTTCCTCCACCTGCTCCTCACCATTTGGGGGGGAGGGCGCCGAACCCACCCCAAACTCCACCTTTACAGGAATCCGACGCTTCGGCGCCCTTCTCACGCTGTCTTTCAGCGCCTCCCTCGCCTTCCTAATCTCCACAGACAACCCTTTGGTCGGTCCCCCAGACAGTCGCTCCGCGGTTTTCAAGTCCGAAAGCGCCGCACGCAGCTTCCCGAGGGAAACTCGTGCCGCAGACCGCCGTTGGTAGGACTTAATGTGGGACGGGTCGATTGCTATTGCCGCCGTGGCATCTTTCTCCGCCTTTACCCACTCCTTCAACTTCAAATAGGCCATGGCGCGGTTGGAGAACGCAACCACGCTCTTCATGTTGTAGCCCAAACACCTCGTGTAAGATTTGAGCGCGAGCTCGAATTCACCATTCTTGTAGGCTTCATTGCCCCGAGCGCGCTCCTCGTCCTCCAAGGAGGAGGTTGATTTCCGTGGTTTGGGCTTGGGAATCGGGGTTTTTCCATCATAAGAGGAGGCTACAGGGACTGCGGTTGCGGGAGTGAGGTTAGAACCCGTCCCCCCGCCAAGCATCACGCCGCGGTGGGTCTGGTTTTTGCCGTTGGGGTGCGTCTTTTTCGACATTGCCTCGGTGGCTTCTGCGGGGACCAGGTAGTCTTCAGGGGTTGCCATGGTAAATGTAGGAGTAATCAATCCGCCTGACTCCCGAGGAGAGTTTCGGGGAGGGGGAACAACTTTCTTTTTCTTCTGGCGCTTAGCAGCGAGCTCGGCATCCTTCTTTTTAATGTCTTTCTCCCATTTCCCAACTTCAGAAAGGTATGATGAAGTTTCTTCTGCATTTCGTCTGATTTGGGCTTGGATATTTAGTGAGTTGATGGCTGCGGATTTTTCTACAGGTGCCATTTTATATTGCTGTAATGAGATATATATGGGGAAAGTGAGAGAGGGTGATTAAGAGCCAGCTTTTTTTTTTAACAATTTTTTAAGCTTTTTCACCATGATTTTGATTTGTCAAAAATGTCAAATTGTACCTTTTATTCTCAATTTGCGTGCTTAAACAATATCCACCCTCACCCTCAATATTATGAAGCTGACACTGCTTGCTTGGGCAACTCCCCTATTTGCTAGAATCGCGCGGGGAGAAAGTTTCCTAAACAGCTCCTCGGACCAGCAAAAAGAACATCTTGACAACTTATTTCAGGAGATGGATATTGACATAGATGTTGCCCAGTTGGAGGAAATGTTGGATAAAAATGTTGGATCCCTTGCACCAGGCTTTCGCCCAAGAGTCAAAAGTGACCCCAAGCCAATTGCTGGTCTCTATGATGTTGCTTACATGAAGTACAAGAACGAGCTCATGGACAAGACGAACAAGCACATCAGCGTCTTTTTTCCTGTCAACTATGACAACGAGACAACTCCAGCGTTCAAATTCATAGCGTACATGCACGGGTATGGGGGTGGAGGTGAGCGAGCGAAGCGAGCGAACTACATTCGGATGCTTGCCATTAAACGTATTTTAAAGTTTTATCACACGAAATGCTAATTATAATGCGCCTCGTGCAGGGGTACAAACTGGTCCCTGCTACTACGAAATGTGCAAGCGCCTGGCGTCTTTTGGGTACGTCGTGGCCTTGCCTCACGCATGCGATGTTGGTTGTACGCTCGATGACGGGGATCTGGGGTTCCGCCATTACTACTATGAGCAGTTGAAGGCGATTGACTGGGGGCGCGAGCAGTGGCTCGCCCAAGAGGAAGGGTTTGCGAACCTTGACTTTGATTCTGGGGTTGGCATCGCCGGACATTCGATGGGCGGCCAAGCGACTCTGTACTCCTCGGCTTACAATGCCACAGAGTTCAACATCAAGGCTGCGGTTTACCACCACGCGGCCACCTCCGAGTTCCCCACTCCTACGGTTCCCCACTTGATCATGACGGCCGAGTTTGATGACGAGGCGGTGCCTGAAAAGGACGCCCTTCCTATCTTTGACCTAGACACGCCCGACTCTATGAGCAAGGGGATAGTAAACAAGGCAGGGTTCGGGCACCACCAACCGGACATCCTCGGGTTCAACCCCCTCATGCCTCAGTTCACCGTCACGTGGATGAAAGTGTTTCTTGACAATGTCATGGTCGAGGGTGACAACGATTGGGAGGATATGATTTTTGGCACAGGCGACAAATCCATCTGCTCCGGAGGCGACGGTGGAGTGATCGACTCCATGTGTGAAATTAGAGACAATCGAGAAAAATTGTGATGTGTGAGAGAGACAGTCGAAAAAAAAATGTAAAAGGGTTGGGAATTTTACCAAAGTTCGTGCCAATCAGCATCCACGTTGATATTACCCCCCTCTATGCTGTACTTGCTCTGCCACCCCTCAAACAGTCTAGCTTTGTGGTGGTTCGCCTGATCCTTCGCAAACATTTTCACCTTGCTGTCAATCAAAACGTCGTAAATTTCTTGGCAATAGTTCTCGCTCACGACACCGTGGGAGTTGCAGAAGTTCGTCACCGCTCCTACCAGAAGCGAGTCTATATTGGGCGTGGCGTAGATTACGAGGTCTTGCTTGTTTTCCTCCGAAATTGGAATTTGCAGTGCAATTTTGTTCCCCATTTGGATTTTGGCGATTCTCCTCCCGCCAGTCTCATCAACGTCCGGATTCTTGCAGAATTCAACTAATGCGTTGAACGTGTCAATCACGCACAGCTTGGATTGTCCTCCGCAAGCTGACACCGCCGCAACGATCACGTGCGCCTCGCTCGCGCAAGAGAACTTGAGCACCAGGAACAGCTCGTTTTGGTCAAGCTCAAACTTTGCCAGGACAATTGGGGTAATGTCCGTTTTCATTTGCATTTGCATTTGCATTTCCTTTTCCATCTCTTCCCCCCCCTCATCCTCATCCTCATCTCCATCCCCATCCCCATCCCCATCCCCATCCCCATCCCCATCCCCATCCCCATCCCCAAAAACATACTTTTCCATCACTTTCTCAAAATCTTCAATGACGTGCTTTGTCAGGTAGTTGTCCATGACAACTTGTCTGCTGTTTTTGCCCAGCCTCGCTCTCAGCTCCGAATCGCTGGCCATCGTAACAATACTTCTCGCGTAGTTCTTATAAATTTCCTTATCGTCCTCAAACGAGACGGAGTCGTCCTGGGCAACGATCAGCGCGGTAAAGTTGTTGACCAAGTAATCGCTCGGGCCGCCCCTGCCAAATCCAACAATTGGCTGCGCCGAGCAAAATGAAGCGAGGCGCATTTTAAATGAAGCACGAGCGAAACGAGTGAAGTGAGTCAACGAAAGGGTGGGTTAGAAAAACAGAGAGGATGTAGCCTTATGTCTGTAGCCATTGAAGCGAAAAAAAAGAAGAAGGGCGGATCACTGGATCGACCGTAACTCCACCGTATGGAGGTTTTAGTCGCCCAGATTTGGACACGGCGGCGGGTTCGGCCAGGCGCATGCTTTTGGGCGAGGGGGTTGTTTAGGGACGGCCCAGATCAGAGGCATGGCACCGTCAATGTGAGAACTAAAAAAAACACAAAAAAGGCGATTCATAATTCGTCCGTAACTCCAACACACAACGTCATTGAACACGCAAAATTGGATACGGTGGCTGGTTCGGCTAAGAGCATCTTTCCACGCAAAGCGATTGTTCAGGGACGGTCCAAAACACCCCACAAGCCAAGTGAAACCTAACAAAAAAATGGTGAATCACTGAATCACCCGTAACTCCCATCGCGAGTATGCTCGCCATCCAAAAGGCTCGCTCGCTTCGCTCGCTGCTAACCTTTGACTGGATCATGGCTTCCACGTTGGCGATGCAGAAAGTTTCTTCCTGCTTTATATTAGGGTTCGTGACAAAGTCGACGAAATCGTTCATCATCTTTGGCATGTGCTCGTGCAAAACGCGCCCGGCGAAAACGATGTGGTCGGTTAGGTTGTAATAACTGGCCATGAACTGCGCCGTCGCCGAACGAAGCGAGGCGAATTGAGTGGGTTAGTTCAGTCTTCCTCAAGGCTCGCTCGCTTCGCTTCGCTTCGCTCACCTGCAAGGATTCAAGCATTTGTCCGTCGCCGATAATTAGCAAGACCACCTTAGGAGACTGCTGGTTGGGAATGGTGTTGACAACCTCATTGAGGGCTGAAATAATCATCCCCAAAGATTTCTCGGTGGAGAGCCTGCCCAAGAACCCGGCAACGACGCAACTGTTGGATGCGCGGTTGGATGCTGAGCAACCCCGATTTTCGAGATCTGCTTGAACTTTTAAGTACTGCTCGTCTTTCTGCAGCGTGATTTGGAATTCACTCTCGTCCACACCCGGCGGGAGAACGTATATCGGGGCGGGCTTTGGGCGGGCTGTGGTGGCTGAAGCGATCAACGAGTAATGCGACGCGATAGCGTTGCTCACGCTCAGATACATGTCCACGTCAGTCCCAAAAGGTGGATGGACATTTGGCAAATCAACCGCAATTTTCACCCCGGGCAGAGCAAACCTAACCGCCGCGGAAACCATCTTGTCCTGGTGCAACCCCGTGTTGCACAGAATGACAAAGTTTGGTTTAAGGTTCACCAACGCCCCAATCATGCTTCGCCAAGTCTCCTGGGCAAACGCAGGCTTGACCTTGTTCAGATCTCTCTCGGTGTTGTTGAAATTTAGCTGGGCTATCATATATTCTACACCCCCATCGCTAAAGCACGTTGAAGTCATTTCATCGTCTCTGCAGGAAGGACGATTCACAAAGTCCCACTTGTCTGTGGACTCGTCCTCGTAGCTCACGTCAACCGAGGGCAGCAAGACTTGCTGGAAAGTTGAGCCTGCGTTTTCAAAATAGGCTTTTACGCGGATAAAGTTCGGGGTGGATGGGTCCTCGCCTGAGAAGGTTAGGTAGTGGACTTTGTACTTCTGCTTGGGTAGTCCTTTGGTTAGTTGGAGGAGGCGAACAATTTGTCCGTCGAAATTCGTTTGTCCGACAATTACAATGTTTGTGGGGGAGGGAGGGGGAGGGGGAGGGGGAGAGAATAATTTCTGGAAGAAGGACTGAGGAGGGAGGGGAGGAGGAGGGGCGGGAAGGGCGCGCAAAGGCCGAAAATTGTAATTGCTTTGGGAGAAGTTGTCGAAGTTGTTTGAAGTCGGAAGCGCGTCCCACATTGAGGAGGAAACACCGCGAGGCACAACTTCGATAAATGTTCGGTCGGCAAACTCGCCGTAGATATCTTCGGAGTCCTTGCGGACCAGATGCACGAGAAAGTGAAAAGTCCCCACGTCAAGGTTGTTGATGTGGAACTCATGAGAGCCAAGATTTACGTTCACTTGGTGATAGGCTGTATTGTGCTTGCCAATTATAATGACACGAAATAGATATTGAGAGGCAAGCTCGTCGAAGTTCGACGGGAGCGTTGGAGAGAGGGGGGATGTGATGCTGTAGTAAAAGTTCACTTGCTCAAAGTTGGGAATGAGGGAGGCTGGAGTTGGTGACTGGAACTGAAATTTAAACACTTCAGAAGCTTTGAAAGTGGAGTCAGAGACTTGGTCAGGGACTTGGGAAAACGTGTTTGTGGGGAACAGGAGTAGGAAGAAGAAGAAGAAAATTAGTGGAATCATTTTTATTTGTATGGAGTGGCCGCAAACACCAGCCTTGATTGAAATCACATTATAAAATTTGGAACCTATGCTATTAGCATACAAACTTTTGTGGTGTTTAAAATAAAATTTGCGCAACACATATCAACCGTCCGCGCTTTCCACTTCTATACACCATGCACTATACAAAGTTCCTTTTAATCTTAACTGCCTCCTCAACAGGCCATTCATTACGAACCGATGTCCAAGATAAATTTTATGAGATGTGCGAAACACCGAAGTGTGAGAAGGATCTTTACGGTCACCTCCAGAAGAGCATTCCGCGCAATTTCAAGTTTTCGAGTTCCGGCTGCCAGAGCTTCAACATACCCATAGACGTTCCCTTCCCAATTCATCGTTGCTGCGACAACATGAATGTGTGTTTTAATTCGTGTGGTGTCAGGAAGGAGTCTTGCGACAACGACTGGCGACGTTGCACGGAGGAGATGTGCTTGAAAGAGACGAACGAAGACCTCAAGCTGCACTGTGAAATTACAATGGGTAGAATAGTTGACGAGATCTTGATCCCAACGAAGGTGAGCGAGCGAAGCGAGTCTGTTGGAAGAAAGACGAGGAATATTTACGAGCCACTACTAAACCGCACCTTCTTCGTTCGGCGCAGGACTGCAAGAAGTTCAACACCGCCCAGAAGCTCGCCTGCAAGTGCGTCGACGAGGCAAAGTTTGACAAGTACCATGAGAAGATTCTCGCTCGGTTTTACGACAAACATGCCCCCGAGCAGAGTGACAAACTGGTATTTTACGCCAAGATTGCCAACACGGTCGAGAAATTCGGCCAGTTGATGTACGACCTGTTCTTGGATAACGTCGACAAGAAGCTTATAAAGTATGCGGAGGATGCTACGGATCCGAAGGACGAGGAGAAGAACAAGGAACTATAAAATTGTAAACAAACCTAAACATGTACCCTTCTACTTAATGATTTATAATCGCTCACGACCTCCAAGTACGAAGTCGCAAGAAAAAGCTTCTTCTTTTCCTTGTCTCCCCCAAACCCCTCCAAATCCTCTTGGTGGACTTTGTTAAGCCTCCGCTTGACCATCAACCGGTACGCTTTGCAGTCCTCCCCGCCAACCAAATCCACGCAATCCTTTACTTCGTCAAATTTCAGCAACTCGTGGCAGATCACCACCTGCTTATCGATGATTTTCAACCTTTGTGCAATCTTCCTTGCCGTTGACTCCGCCAAGACCTCGTAGTTTCCTCGGTCGGCAAATCCGTCACACTTCGCAAGCTCCCTACTCACGTCAATGTAGTCGACCAAGTTTCTCAGGCTGGTGAAGCCGCTGCAAGGGTCCTCAACCGTTATCTCAACAATCTCGTCGCTCTTCCGAGCAAGCTCATACACAGCGTTCATCAAGGTTTGACCGTGGCCGCGCCTCTGGTATTTCGGCATTACAATCATTTGGCAAATTCGAACGACGACCCCAGGTTTTGGCTTCCGGAAGGGCGCGTTGAAGAAGTACAAAGTGACGTACCCGACGAACGAACTCGAACTCAGCTCGAATATGAAAATGATCTCCCACCTCCCGCCGTCCTTGTCGTTGGTTGTGTCAACCTTGCTGGCGGTTTCGATTAAAAAGAGGGAGAGCGGCTCGACTTTTTGGAAATAGTTAGCACTCGTCGGGTTTTTGGACGGTTTTGAATGGATGAGTTTGATGGAATCGGAATTGGAATTGTTCAGCTCCTCTCCAAGCGAGAGGAGGAAAGAAGGGGTGATTATGGAAGTTAGGGGTAGATTTAGATTTAGAGGAGGGAGAGATGGGATCAGTTTGGAGCTGATGGCTTGCTCCCTGGCGAGCTGCTTGATTTGCATGGCAATTACCTCAGGACTAAATTTGACTTTCTTTTGGGCAGGCCTTATCTCGGTTTCAGTTTCAGTTTCAGAGTCAGACAAGTCGACTTCAGAAGTGACAACGCTGGCACTGCTGCAGCAAGGGGAAAGAGTGACAGCTATCGTTACGCCCTTCCTGTTGAAATCCAGCTCATCGTCATACTGGCTTGAATTCTCAGCTCGCGAATTTTTACTACCATCATAATTATCTATGACATTGTCGTCGTCAGAATCGCTTTCCTCGACTGCTGAAATAATGAACGTTTGGGAGGGAAGGAGGGAATACCCCCAGAGTAGCTCTTTGTCGAAAATTTGGTGAACAAATGCAGGGGTGAACGAAAAAGCTTCCTGTGTAATTGTTAAAGCTGATCGGGCATTAATATTCATTTGCTGATGAACCGCGGGGCGCTGGGGTTGAGGGAATGAGGAAATAAAAAACAAAATGGAATTTTTCAGTCCATCATTATATTTAAAAAAATTGAAATTCCAGCAGAGCCCCACACGGTCACTCAAGCAGAGCCTGAGCCCCACACGGTCACTTAAGCAGAGCCTGAGCCCCACACGGTCACTCAAGCAGAGCCTGAGCCCCACACGGTCACTCAAGCAGAGCCTGAGCCGGCAACATTGTTTTGTGCTATTTTAGCAAGAGCTCCCAAATGTTATTCATTCATATTCATTTGAGCATGCTCACATCACTAATGGTTGCGGCTCTGTTGTCCAAAACCCAGTCTTCTTTTTCGTCATCTCAATGTCTTTGTAACATTGCTCGGATGAGAGAAGAAGATTTGACTCCAAACAGCTTTCCATCGCAACACCACGAACCAGTTATCATCACGAGACGCCCTGGAACAAATGACAACTTCAAATCTAAAATTGCCAGCCCCAAAATTGTAGAAACAATGGATGAAATGAGCAGCTCCTCACATCAGCTGAGAAGTCAAGACTTCTACGAACCGCTCTCATTGAGTACTTTGAATCACGCGGCGCCCAGCTAAAAAACAACGCTGCCATCGAGGAGTTGATGCGCCTGGAGTTGCCCACCCTCCAGCAACAGTTGCTCGAAAAGTTCCAAGTCGAATTTGATGTGGCATTCAAGGTCACACTGTGTAATGGAGCTTATTGCGTTAGGTGAGGCACTCACTACTAAGCACACCACTACTAAGCTAACCCAACCCAACCCAACCCAACCCAACCCAACCCAACCCTACTACTGCTCGGCGCAGCGATAGAACTCTCTCGAACGACGATCAATTCACCTCGTCCAAGCGAGCCCAATTTATCGAGCGCAAGATCACACTCGCCGATTACATAGCTGAAATGACTTCCTCCCCCCTCGGTGTGAACGATACGACGGACAAGATGTGGTATCTCTTCCCAAACGACATATTGAATTTGTACTTCGGCAATCTCCTGAAGCACTACGATCGGCCGATTTGCGACAACTGTGCCGATGCGATTCTGTACTTTGCCCTCGGAGGGGAAAATTCGGGAGTTCTGTTCCACCACCACGCCCCCGGTTTCAGCGAGGTTCTTCACGGAACTAAACGGTGGGCACTTTATCCACCCGACAAGAAACCCCCCAAAGTAGAAAACCCGCTCCAAAGTATGGCCACGTGGTTTGAGCAAGTGGTCCCTTCGCTCCCACCAGACCAAAAGCCTTACGAGTGCGTAGTACAGGCCGGCGAAATGATATACTTCCCTGAAAACTGGTACCACGCCACTTTGAACCAAGCCAATTACACCGCGTCAGTATCAAGCTTCATCGTAGACGGAAACTTCTTCACCAAATAGAAAGAGAAAGATAGAGATAAAAACTTTCCTCGTTTACATCTTTACTTTTTATGCATTGTGCGTTGACAAAACACTCTTGATATTTTTCAAAATCAAGTTCTTTCCACCTTCGGTCAAACCATGGCAAGAAACGAACAGCTTCTTCATGTTGTTTACTGTGTAGCTCGCCTCGTTCATGTGGTGATATGACGAATGCGCTTCCTTGCTGTGCACTTCATCCTTGTCCTTTTCCGCGAACTTGACGCCCCCCTTTTCCTTTTCCTTTTCCTTTCCCTTTCCCTTTCCCTTTCCCATTCTATTTGCATCCGCATCCGAACCCCCATCACCCCCATCGTCATTCAAGATCAAAACCCTCCCGTCGAGTGCCTTCTTCCACTCCCCCAAACTCGGGTTACTTCCTAGCTCCACCCCCGACGCCCCGATCATGACCCTCTTCATGCTGCTCATTCCCGACAACAGAATTTCGTCCCTCGCGCTCCCGGTGAGCGGGATTTTCCTTCCCTTTCCTTTCCCCTTTCCTTTCCCTTTCCCTTTTCCTTTTATATCCCCATCCCCATCCCCATCCCCACCCCCACCCCCATCATCTCCATCGCCAACCTCCCCCTCTTCTTCCTCACTATCCTCGTTGTAGGTGCCCATTTCGTTGACGATTTTTTCCGCCTTTTTGCTCAGACTTGTAAACGCAGATTCCAACCCAAGCTTGTGGCTCCTCGTTGCCACCAGCAGCTTTTCACCCTTTCTATGAGGTCGAATGGCCAAACTTTTGACCCCCTGCTCAACAACCACACAATTGCCCAGAAACACTGCCATCCGAAGCACCAAGTTCTTCCCTCCCCCGTCGCCCAAGTAGTACTCGTACAAAACATTTCCTGCCAGTTTGTAAAAGTACCCCTCGGTGCCCAAAAACGCCTTGTTCCTAGTCAACACCCCCTCGAGAACCACGTCTTCATCCTCCGGAAACATGGTTTGCTTCTCGGCCCAAGCTTGGCCCAGGCATCTCACCGCAATACTGTGGAAGACGAGTTCCTGCGCCGGGCGAAGCGAGGCGCATTTTTAATGAAGCAAGAGCAAAACGAATGAAGCGAGTGAAAAGATAAGAGTGGGGTAATGTTAGTTTAGTAGTGGATGTAGCCATTATATTATGTCTGTTGCCATTTCGCGGGTGTTGATTCATCGCGAGTATTCTCGTCTTCATCAAGGCTCGCTCGCTTCACTCGCTCACCTCCTGACTCTTCAAGTCATAAACGATGCTAACGTCTTCCCTCTTCACCCGACCCTTGACAACCCCGGCGTCGTCCCTGTACTTCAGACCTCTCCAGAGATCCAAAACTACCCCCCCTCTTTCGCACTTGACGCTCTTAATGTTCAGCAGCGGACAAGCCCAAATCAACCTCGGTTTGACGGCTGCAATATCCACCAAACCCTCGCTATTCTTTTGGTCGTCGACCAAGTACAGCAGGCTCAGCTTGTTCTTCGTGGCGTCAGAGTCTCGGTGTGACACAACAATCAAGTAAAAGTCGTGGACGTGGAGGTTTCGCTTGTTACATTCAGCCACGGTGAGAGGCGTTTCGACTGATCCGCTCGTTCGGATCTCCTTGTCCATAGTATCCGTATCCGTATCCGCATCCGTATCCCCCCCCTCCCCCTCCCCTCCCTTTTCCACCCCCTTCAGCGCATTGCCAATTTTTTGACTGAAAAACTCCCCCCTCTCGTCCATCTTCGCCGGCTCATCCAGCGTCCTGAGCCTCCAGTCGAACAGCACAATGTCAAAGGCGTACTTGCCTTTTTCAATTTTACCCAAGAACCGCTGCTTCAAGGCCTTGCCAGGGTCGTACTCTATCAGCTCGCCGGTTGGGCCGAAGGCGCGCGAGTTTCGCGACCTTCCGTCCGCGCCAATGTAAGAGGAGAAGTCTGGGATTTGGAATCCGCCGCCAGTCACACTGTTGAGGTCATTCTCAGTGCGGCCCTCACCCTCGCCCTCACCTTCTCCGTCCCTTTCCCCCACTTTCTTATGCGAACTAAAATTCCTCAACCTCTTACTCTCGTTCTTGATCCCCTCGGTCGCCCTGCTGGTCATGTCAAGAATCCCCACAACAGGCTTGACCGCCACTCCAACCACTCCCTTAAAAAGCCCCTTCCCGAAACCGTAAACCCCCTGCTTCTCCATTCCTCTGATGGGCTGCACGACAACCCCGCTCACCGCCCCAGCCAGCCCTTCCCCGAACTCAAACACCCCTTTCCTCAACCCTTGCCCAACGGTGTTTGCCTCCTTCGTCCTGGCTTTGTTCCGCTTCACCAAATAGTCCTTGTCCATGCTAATCTGCGCGATCCCCTCTCCGATTGTTCCCGTGATCTTGCTCATGGAGTTCCCGAGCCCTTCGCTGAAATTGCTCCCGAGGCTCGCCGTCCCCCTCTTCAACCCCTCGAGAAAGTTCTTTGAGTCGCCGTCGCCCTTGAGCCCCTCGAGCGGCTCGTAGAAGAAGTCCTTCACGCCAGTACCTAAATTATTGACCAGGCCCACGGGATTCCCCAAAAACTCCACGCTGCCAAGCACGTGGAACTGCTTGATCGAAGCAAAAATGTAGTGCTTTCGCCGAGCAAAGCGAGTCGCATTTTTAATGGATCAGGGGGAAGGAAGGCGAGCGAACCAAAGAATTGAGAATAATGTTAGTTTAGTAGTGACTCCTATTCTCATCTTCCTCAAGGCTCGCTCACTCACCTTGACAATTCTGTCGACAATGTCGGCCCGAGCGCCATACATGTTGTTGATCTGGAGAGCCCCGAGCTTCAGCCTCGTGTCGTCCAGTCCGCTGAGCGCGCTGAGCGCAAAGCTTGCCGCGTCCTGCTTTCCGCTCTTGAGCATCGCTGCGCCGAGGCGAAGAAGGTGCGAAGGGGTTAGTTAATAGTGGCTTCGTATTCTCGTCTGTACATTCGCTTCGCTTCGCTTCGCTTCGCTTCGCTCGCTGGCGCGCTCACCTGCCGTGCCCTTGAAGCTCAGAGCGATATCAATCGGATGCAAGTGCAAGAAGTTGATGAAAATCTTCTTCTTCTCAGTGACGCTCGAGCCCTTTGGGCTCAAGGCGTCGATTTGCAAGTGGTCGGAGCCAGCCATTATGCTGTCGATGTAGTCGCACGTGCTCGCTCCAACTTTCAGCATGTCAATCGCTCTGCGAGACTCCTTCGCCTCGGTCAGACTTATCATCCTGTGGCCGTTCACGGTCTTGGTGTGCGTCGCGTCCTTCAGCCTCATGGCCTGGAACAGCAGCGCCTCCTCGACCTTCAAATCCAACGGGTGCAACCACATCGTTACCATGTCCCAGTATATCACGCTCTCCCCCTTATCGCTCGAACGGCTCGCGAAAAAGTGGAGGGCTGGGGGCAGCAGCCTGGGAGACAGCCCAGGCAAGTGGAGCAGCAGGTCGTTCACGACTGCATTCGTGTTCACGTTCTTGTTCTTGTTCTTGTGGGCTTCGTTCAAGGCATGGATATTCTTGGCGCTGAGCTCCGCCCTGGTCCTCAACACCGTTGGCAGGACCGCCTGGTGAAGCTGGTTGTCAAGCTGGATTCCTTCGATTGTGAAGACGACCTCGTTGTTGTTGAGCGTTTTCCGCTGCAAATTTAATGTGTGGTTAGTATATATGGCAAATATTTGCTTGCGTTATACACTCGCTCACTCACCTGTTTCACGCAGATTCCTCTTAAACTCAAGTAAACCAGCTCCCTCAAGTAAGGTCTCGGCTTGTCGATAATTGAAATCCCGATTGACAGCTCAACCGAAAGTTGCAGTTTCACCGTCTCCTTGCTCGCCGCAAGCGTATGTAATCCGTCATCAAGCCCCCCCACCCCAATCCCCATGGTGCTGCTCCTGTTGAAGCTCTCGTCCGTCTTGTCGACACAGTTATCCGCCATCCCGCCCTCTTCGCTCAGTTCAAGCACCTTGGTCACGCCGTCCGCCTTCACCCGCACGTTGATGAGCGTCTTCGCCGTCAATTCATCCATACTAAGGTTAACGTTCACAGCAGCAGCGCTGGTTACACTCGTCCTCTCCAATTCGCTCTTCTCGGCAACATTATTTTGCGAGTCCTCAGTTTGGTCGCTCATCAGGAACTCAACCGAGGCCAAGTCACTCGCGTTCCGCAAAACCCGCACCCAGTCCCGCAGTTCAACGTGGGTGTGACACTTCCACTTGTGGAGATTGCCTCCCGCCGTCAGCAGCTCGAAATTCTTGCTCCCCGCCATGTCAACATCCTCGTCGCGATTCGGCAAGTCCAAGATGTACAGCACGCCAATACTGTCCTGGAAGAAATCGGCGTTCGCGCCTTTGGCGGCGCTGGTACCGACGGTTGAGGATGAACTCTTTGAAAGGTAGTCTCTCGTGTGCGCACGTTTCCTGTTGCTGGGGGTGAGTGACTGCCTCTTTCTGCGGTTGGATGTGGACGGCGTGCCGTCCGGGTTGGTCGCCACGTTCACGGACTTTCGCATTATCCGCTTCTCTTTGCTTGTCAACTCAGCGTTAGCCGGGGGATTTTCTACATTTTTATTCATACTTTGTAAGTCCTCAGTGCTGCTGCTGCTGCTGCTGTTTGTCACACCGACAACCTTCAAATACCCCTTTTCGAACATCTTCTGCGCCATGCTCATGCCCCCCGTTCTCTCTCCGCTGACCTTCATCTTAATTATCAAATCAACAAGCTCCGCACCGCTCTTCACAGCCATCCTGCTAGCAAGCGTTGCCGACGTTAAAACTGATGTTGACGCGGACAGTGTCACGGACGCAAGCGAGGCGCGTGCGGCCAAGCTTCTTCTCCTCGAGACAATGGAGGTTCTTCGATGCCCTTTTGGTTTGCTGCTTGCCACGCTTCTGATAGACAAGTTTGACGGCGAGTGGGGAAGTTGCGGGGGCGGAGAGGGGATTCTCAGCACTCCATCTTTACCTCCCCCCCCGTCTGTCCTGTCGGGACCGTCAGGGTTTCCGCCCACCGTGCTCACCCCCTCCAACCCTTTGTCCAGTTCTCTCTTGACGAACACACTCTTCCTCCCTCCCGTCTTTCTCCTAGCCCTCCTTCCCGACTTTTCTTTCACGCCCACGCCCGCGACAGTACCCGCGCTCGCGCCCTTCGGAAGCTCGTTAAGCAAAAAACTCTCAAGCAAAATCGCCACACCCTTGACTCTTTTTTTGTCCTTCTTACTCACGTACTCTGGCGTGTTGCTGTTTCTTTTGGCCTTGTTGTCGTCCTTCAACCCCCCGTTTCCCTGCACGGCAGCATCCGCCATTTCTTGCAGCGCGGTGGTCAACTTTTTACCCCAGCTGGCGTCCTTCTCCAGTGACTGGGTAATTTTCGTTTTGTTTTCGACCGCGTCCATACTCGCCGAGCCACCCAGAGAGAAGCAGGAGCCTGGCCCCAGGTGGATCACTCCCAGCAAGTCGAGCTTGTTGATTTCATCTTGGGGCACGGGATTGTTGGTGGTATTGTGATGCTGATGCTGATGCTGATGGTGCTTGTGATGATGTTGGAGGCCATGACCGCGCCCGTGCACATGTCCGTGTCCGTGCCCGTGACTCCGCTCGTTCGGGCGGAACATGAACAACGTTCTTTTTTTCACAACGCAGTAGTACCTCACCCACTTGCTCTCCAGCATGCTTCCATGCTTCCTGCTTATGTAACCTTGGAATTCGCTGTTGGACAAGTCGGGCAAAGTTCGAGTTAGCTGCACGCGCCTGTGGGGAGCCAAAACGTCCAGTTTGTAGTCCTTCGATATCCATTTGCTGCCCTGCTGAAATTCAATCTGCAAGACCTTCGTTTTCATTGGTTCATCCCAACTGTAAGGAATCGATTGCCTCGGTTTGATGTGGTCAAAAATATAATTTTTTTTTTCGCCGTTTCCACTGACGCTGGTGTTTTGGCGGAACCTGATTCGGTGCGACGTTTCGTTGTCGATCCTGTAGGGCACAACTTTCGCCTCGCTCTCCTCGAACACCACGATGATTGTGGACTCTATCAATTTGATGTTGACCCTGATCAGGAAGATCTTGCTTCGCGAATTTGTTTGGCGAATCTGATTTGAGTTGATTTGAGTTGATTTGAGTTGATTTGAGTTGATGAGAGTTTTTGCGTGTTAAGTAGTATATAAGTATTAGATTAAGATAGTTTTAGGCTGTGCCACCACACACAATTTCATTGCTCACCTTGATCGTCTCTTCGCCCAAGCTGTCAATGCTAAACTCGCCGCTCCAACCCCAGCTCCAACTTTTATCCACCAACCCCCCCCCTCCCCCTCCTTTCTCATCCTTTCTCACCATGACGGTCTGCTTCCTGTCCTTGAAAGGCCAGTGGAATCCCGTACACGTGGCTTCCGGAACAATCAGCTTCCAGTCCTTATCGCTGCCGGACTGGGTGATTTCGATTGGGTGGTGTAAATTGTTCAACAGCACGTACCTCGGGAGAAACGTCACGACGGTGGTGTTGTGGTACACTGACGCGCCAAGAGCACTGTGAATTCCCACGTCAAACCTGCACCGTCTACTCTGTAGGAGGATCTTCCTTTTGTTGCCGTCGTTTTCTCGTCCGCTCGAAGACACATTGAAAACCGCCTTCTGCCCGCCGGCACGATTGATTGTGGCGAAGTCGTTGTTGTCGTTCCCGAGCCCATCGTTAGAGCTGTGCCGACGGAGATAGTCACCATTACCGGAAGTGTCGGTAGTAGTTTCTTGGAAAGTGACCCCGGTGTCAGCATCCTTGGCGTGTAGGACAATACCATCGTCGGAAGAAAATTCATCGTGGTCAGAGTCCGACGAGTTTGAACCGGAGGCGGTGGAGTCGGAGTCGGAGGCGTCGCTGCCGTTGTCGTTGCCGTTGCCGTTGCTGTTGCTGTTGCTGTTGCTGTTGCTGTTGCTGTTGCTGTTGTCGTTATCGACCTCCTCTTTAACCGCACCCGATTCCACAGCTTTGTGGTGATGGTGGCGATGATGGTGGTGATGGTGGGGAAAAATCGCCCCTATTGCGCCAACATTTCGCTTCCGGTACTTCATCTTGAGCTGCTTCAGCGCAATGCAGCTCGTCAACCCACTCACAACCTCTTTCTGGTGCCTCACGTCGAAAGGATGGCTCCACTCACTGTCCAGCACTCTAGTACACAGGTGGAACCTTAAACCAAGCTTGGCAGGAGGCGAAAACATAATGCACTCACCCCAATTAATGTGCCTCGGTAGGCGAGGGCCATTTTTAACCTTACTGTGCACGTCGAGCTGCTGCCAAGCAACATGGAGCTCAATCTTGTTGCACAGCCTCAGCTCTATGCGAGATTCGTCGCCTTCGAAGCACCTCAAGCTCGACAAGTACGAGTTCATCTGCGCCGAGCGAAATGAGTGGAATGGTGTTAGTAGTTTAGTTTAGTAGTTTAGTTTACTTTAGTTTATTATCGTATTTCCGTGTCGCTCGCTCACCTTTAGCGGAGAATAGCCACCTAGGAGGAAACCGATGCCGCCCTCCGATTGCGCCGTCCAAGCATTAGATGAGTCAAAGTAGGCGAAGAAGTAGTCTCGCTCAGCCAGCCCGTGCGTTTTCCCATCTGTCTCGCCCTTCCAACGAAGATCGCCCTCCAAGCTGGCCTTGTTGAAAAGGTCGTGGAGCGTCTCGTCGCTGTAGCAATCTTCGAGCGTCAAACAGAACAAGTGGTTGGTTGGCATGCGAACACCAACTTGAATCTTCACCTTTTTGTGGAGAATGTTCATCTTCTCGAGTATTTTCTTGTCGACGCGGAGGTCGAGTTTTTGCTGGAGGTTGGAAATTGTGGTTCGCGAGATCATCACACCGTGCTTCCGCTTGATGTTGTAATCAGGACTGTTGTTGCCATTGTGGTGGTGGTGGTGGTGGTGGTGGTGTTGGTGTTGGTGGCGATGGTGACCCGCGTGCGCGTGTGTAGGGGAAGACGACCCTACAGTTGAAGAAATGTCACTCAAATTCGTGGTGCTCGACGTGGAAACGGCGCGGTCTCGAATTCCACCCAAAGTGGAAGGAGGGGGCGGGGGAAGATCCAATTCAAGAGCTTCGAGCGCATTGTCAATCCGACTCTCGTTTGACGCAGAATTGAACGTCCCGAAGAAAGTTTTGTGCTTGGCCACGGGAACACCACTCTCATTCTCACGCTCGACTGATTTTTTGTTGTCCGCCCCGAACAAAAAATTCTGGCCAAAGAAGTTCTTGTTCGTGGTCGAGGTTGCCTTGTCATTGTCCCTGCCATTGCTCTTGTCCTCGTTTTTATCCTTGTCGTAGTTGTGGTCACTGCCACTGTCGTTCAAATCGCCGTGGAAATTGCTTCGCCCTCTACCGCGAGCGTCATTACTGCCCTCGGTACGACTATTTGCCTTGAGCAAGCTCTCATCCAAGAACCTGACTTTGCCATCGTCATACTCATCCGGCGTGATGCCGTACGCAGCACGCATGGTGTACGCATTATACCGCTCGGTATCAGCGCTCGTATTCCCGAGCCCCCCGATGCTGCGGTGGGTGATTTGAGCATTCCCAGAACGCAAAAACGAGGGGGTGTCGAGGCCCGCGGCCGCACTCGTCTCCCTGTACTGCATGGTCAGATCAGTGTGGTTCACGATCCAGACGCGGCAAAATATCCGAATGTGACGGTCGTGCAAAACGCATTTCAGCTTCAGCGTAGGAATTTCTGTTTCGACAAAGCTGAAAAAATAAACGGGTTAGAATTTGTTCATTTGCGAGGGCGACAGACAAGACAAATCAAGGCTCCTCACCTCCCCGAATGATTCTCCTTGGGGACTTTCATCTTCCCCCCCTTCAACTCCAATGAGGAATACTTTGGAATGCTCGATTGGAAACAACGAGGCGTGTGAACCTTCTCAAGGGTGGACCAGTTGTAGTTTACCATTCTCACAGAAATATAGAGTTTCCGGCGCAGATCGAGCCGGAACAGAGGCATTGACGTGCCGACCGGAATCACACCCTCCGCTGCAACTTTACCCTTCTTGTCGGTCAAGCGGTAGAGCATCGGGCAACACAGCAAGTTGTGAAGAACCAAGGGGGGGAGTAGGCACAAATTCAATATTGGCTGTTCGAAGTTCTTGTGCAAAGATGTCGAAGTGACAAAGTTCCTCAACGATTTGGAAGAATTGTCCGCAAAGTTATCATACGCCTTCTGGGCCTTGTTGAATAGCTGGTACGAAGATCCTCCGTCGCCCGCACCAGCAGATTTTTGGAGAACCAGGTCGCGTCCCTCACGCCTCGCCAGCACGAGTTTGTGGCCCTGGTTGATTGTTGGCTCAACGAAAAACGTTCCTATCTCGTCCTTTTCCACTTTCTCCTTTTTGCTCATTAATTTGCCGGGGCTGGCATTGTTGAGGGTGGGTTCCGTGAGCCGTGTATTGCTAGAAAACAAACCAAACATGTTCATCTTCTTCTGCGGTGTTTCTTCGTCAATCTCGTATTCGCTGGACCGACTTTGCTCTAGTTCATCATCAGCAATTTCATCTTTTTCATTACCATTATCATAGCTCTCTTTCTCACTGTCCTCACTGTCCTCGCTTTCATTCTGATCTTCGTCCTCATCATCGTCATCATCGTCATCATCGTCATCATCGTCATCATCGTCATCATCGTCATCATCGTCATCATCGTCATCATCATCATCATCCTCTTCCTTGTCACCATTCTCTCCATCGTCCACTATCCCACTGAACCTGCTCAACCGCCGAGTGAAATTCGCAAATGCATCTTCCTCCTCAACATGGTTTTCGATGGCGCTCAGGGCAAGTTTTTCTCCTCCCACTCCTCTTTTATTTCCGCTGCCCCAGGTCAAGGCTTTCGACTCCATTTGCAAACTCCATTTGTTGCTTGAAACCTGGTTTAAGCCCTTGTTCATGCCCCCCGTGCCCAAGCGTGGATTTGCCATGGTGATGATGTTCGAGTGGGAGTTCAAATCCGACAGCCAGCCTACCAGCGGAGCCCAACCAATGTCGTCGTTGCACCTGACGAAAATAGACGTCGACGGGCGCACCATGGACAACGGAAGGTAGAGCCGTCACGACGATTGTACCTCAAAGTACTTGACGTGCTTGGCGGTTTCCATTTGGTCTTTGTCGAGGCTGAATCTTTTGTTCGGCGAATTGTTGGAACTTGACACTTTTCTGCCACCCACGTTCAAGTTGGAGCTGCTAGTTTTTCTGGGCTGACGCTGATGCTTGGTGGAAATGATTTCGTCCTCGTTGTCCTCGTTGTGGGTGAGCTTGACGTGGAGCAATACTCCGCAGACATTTTGGATTGAAACCCTGGAGCGAACGGTTATTCGTTTGCTGCCGTCTGGGCGGATGTCAACCTCAGCAACCAGTAGTGGAGGAGGGATTGGCGTAGGTTTTTTGGAAGAGAGAGTAGAAGCTGCCCCTTTTAAGCCGCCAAATACACCTCCAACTTTATCAATCCCACCTCGATCTTGATCACGTTCTCGACCGAACTTTTGGGCAGATTCATTTCCCTCGCCCACTCCGTAGCTCATCTCTTGCAGTTTGATCGTGTGGAGGCCCACAATGTCCATGGGGATAACGTTGTCAGAAGCATACACGCGGTTACGGAAGGACAACGTCACACTCATTGCGTGGTTGTGAGCGCCTTGAGATGTGTTGGTGTCCGAGCTGGTGGGGCCGGAAGTGGGAGCGGGGGTGGAGTTGGAGTTGGAATTCGAGAAAGAACCGTCCAAGTTCTTCAACCCGGCGCCCTGCAACACTGAGGCGCGACGATTGTCGCCGCTGACCGTTCGGAAATCCAAGGGCATGTCCTTGTCGTGCCTCAGAGAAGTTTCGAAAGGGGGGCCAACTGCCCTCGAAAAAACCAGAGAAACACGCTCGCCGCAGCGATTCCGCACAACGTACGGGGCTAGGGACTTGGAGGCGGAGGTCAAATGGTCCGCAAGGAGGGTCTCGTGAGAGGCTAGTTTCAGCAAGGCGTAGGTGAAGTTGATGTTGAGTGGGTTTTTGAACAAAATCTTTGTCTGGAGGGAG
>BRYC01000664.1:0-17680 GCA_030267985.1 Parmales sp. scaly parma | reverse complement strand
CCCCCCCCCTCCTCCTCCTCCTTCCGCGCCCCATTTTCCGCCGTACACCATCTTTGCCTCATGCCTTTTTCGAATCCCTTTCTCCCCCCCTTGCTGCTCGCTGCAACCCCAACATGTGGTGTCATTGTAACATTTGTGGCAAAATAGATTTTGTAGATTATGCTTTCTTTATACAACGTACTTTTCTATAACCTTCCAAACAATCTCTCGGCGTCCTTTCCCACCATCCCTTCAACCTCCTCCTGAATTTCAGAGAGCATCATTTCAGCCAGATTCTCAGCCAGCAGCTCAACAATTTGATACTGCTGCATCCCGCTGCTCAGTAGGCTGGCCTCGGCAATTTCTCTTTGCCTCTTGAAGGAGTTCGCATGCTTGTTAATGTGCTGGGTAAAGTCTTTGCCAACATCGATGTTCATCTTCCTGATGACGATTGTTTTCGTTTTTGTTTTGATTTTTGCTTCTACTGTTGGTGTCGTTGTCGTTGTCGTTGTCGGTGTTTGTGTTGGTACTGTTGTTGGTGTCGTTGTTGCTGTTAATATGTAACCCCCCACTTCTTCGTAACGTTTCAGCTCCTCCTCAATCTTTTTCACTTCTGCCGACATTTCATATTTGCTAATGGCTCCTCCTCCTCTTTCTCCTCCTCCCCCACCCTGCATTCCAACTCCAACCCCAATGCCTCCCGCCAACCTCTTCCTAAGCTTTTCCTCTTTGACCACAACCTCGTTCAGGTGAATCTCGAGTTGCAAAATAGCTGCAACTCTGCGAGATTCGGCCTGTGCGGGCGTGAGAACTTGAGTGGCGTTGAAGAATCCGCCGTTGGGCGTGCTGCTACTAACGCGGTTGACGGTTGGAGGTATGGTGGTGGTGGTGGTGGTGGTGGTGGTGTTGTTGCTATTATTGCTATTTATTTGCGGACTCTGAAATGTATTCAACTTCATACTCGCAGTATATTGTTGTTGTTGTTGTTGTTGTTGCTGCTGCTGCTGCTGTAGCTGCTGGTGGTGCTGCATGCTACTCTGCCTCTGTATCATCGCGGACAACCCCTCAATGGCTTTGGCCAAGCTGTGAAAATCATTATTGTTGTCGCTGCTGCTGCTGCTGCTGCTGCTGCTTCTGTTGTTGGTATATTTCGGCAGATCCATTGCCCTCCTCGGCTTCGGCTTGTTCTTCCTCCTAACCCTCTTCAACACAGAACCTTCAACCCCCAAACCCGCAATGTCTACTTGCTTCTCGCCCGTCAACGACTCTATCCGCCGCAAGTCGAATGGCGATGTTGACCTAGTTGTTGTTTCCACGGTTTGGACGTGGACAACAGTCGACGTATTTTTATTTTGGTCATTTGCATTCCTTCTGGGAGAGCCGTTTGATCTGTCCGTCGTAGATGTACCCCTTAGCTGCCTGTTGATAACAGGATCGCGAGATTTGCTCTTCTCGAAGCTCTGGTAAATGGCCGCCGACTCGTCGACTCGAATGTCGTGGGGATGGTTTTTGTTCAAGGTCTTGGTTTTGGACCTGTAGTTGTTATTCTTATCCCTATCCATGCTATTCAGCACCTTCCTTACATTTCTCTGCCGCACCTCCTCTGCCAAGGCCTCTCGTTGCTCCCGCGGTCTGTTCAACATTGCTCTAGACCCCATCACTTTGGAGTTTCCACAGCCGAGCGTGTTGTCATCATTCCAAGGTGCTTGAACGAACTCTTTGAGATTAGACTTTCTACTTTTATTGGAGGTTCGGTCGGATTTCTTTTTTCGTCTTATTCCAAGTCGCTCCTCTTCTCTAATTCGCTCTCTAACTCGTCGTGCAGCCCGGGCTCTGCCATCCATGTTTAGGTTGGGGGAAGGGGGGGGAGGGGGGGCGGGGGTGGTGGGGGGGGGGTTGAGGTTGGTTTCATGGGAGATTCTTGTAGAGGGGGGAGGAGGAGGAGGAGTGGGGGGGGCGTGCTTACGAAGTCGAGCAGGAATTGTTGAATTTGGTTTTTTTGGACTGTTTTCATTTCGTTTTGCAATGTCCAAGCCGGTGAACACTAGAGATTCCATCACTCAATAAGTTGAGTAGATTTAATCTATATGATAGTGTGGAATTTGATGTCGTGGGGTTTCTTTGCTCCGTGGGGTTCTTTGTTGTTATTTTTTTTTCAAAATGTCAAAAAATGTTTATGTTATTTGAATCTAAGACCTAAAAGACGCCTTGCGCCCATCAACAGCATGTTCTCGCGTTCTAAAAAACAAGGCATGAAAAAAATGTCACTTGTGAGCCGGTCTGCAGAATTGGCTGATTTTCATAGCAGCAGCAGCGAGAGCGAATGTGGTGACAATACATATGATAATGATGTTGACGATAGTACAGATCTCGGCAACTACACAGATTACAGCGATTCTTCCTTGAGCATCACGCCTCCAAGACCCCAAACTTCTCATGCATTACCCCCCCCACCCTCGCAAACAAGAATAAATGCGAATAAGTCCAAACAACAACCTGCTCCTCTCACAACCTCCAACACACACAACAAAGCTCCCAACAAGATGCCCTACAAGAACTCCATGTCTGTGGAAATGTCCAATTTCGACCGCTCCGGTGTCTTCCTACCCCCTTCCCCTCCGCCGCGAAAGATGGTCCGTCCTCACACGGTGGCCATGGTGGGGAAAAAGAAAAATTACATTAATTTAGAGATTTACGACATTTCGAAGAAGCGATTTCAACAGTGGAAGGGTAAGAACACGTTCTTCTTGGGCGGGAAGGTCATGGCTGGCCCTCACTTCAAGCAGTTCACCTGCACATTATCGATGATTCAGGTGTCCTGGGTGATTTTTGCAACTCTGATTTTTCCCGAACTTCCTCAAATCAATGTTGAAGTTGATGTTGATTTTGATCTGCCTCCCCAGGCTTTGCTCGCAGTTATAGCAGCTCTGCTTTTCACCCTCATGGTCACCAGCTTGTTTCTCACAGCTTTCTCGGACCCGGGAATCATACCCCATCGGGCTCCCTCCAGCCTGGTTGAGAGGTGAGCGAGCGAAGCGAGCGAGCCTTTTGGAAGACGAGAAAAAAACTCGCCATGAAGGCTAACCCACTCAATTTTTTTGGCTTGCTCGTTTCGCTCGGCGCAGCATGCCGCTGGAGATGAAGGAAAAGATGAGCTACTGCCCAACGTGCAACATCGTCAAACCGGCCAGGACCAAGCACTGCCGGCAGAGCAACTGCTGCATCAAGAACTTCGACCACCACTGCCCGTGGACAGGCAACAGCGTCGGACTGAGGAACTACAGAATGTTTCTTGCATTTATAGTGACTACGGCGGTGGCGAGCTTTCTGAACGCAGGAGCTAGTATTTTTGTGTTCATCAACTCAACCAAGAAGGGGGACGTTATTCACGAAATCATCTGCCCGGTGTTCTTCGTGTGGAACCTGCTGGTGTTTTCCTTGGTTGGAGCTCTGTGTGGCTTTCACTGCTTTTTGATTTGCCGAGGGCAAACGACCAACGAGTTCTTGCGGGGGGAGAGGAACGGAGGTGGAGGGGGAGGGCTGGAGTGCTTCGTGAAGAGCGAGCTGTTGGCTATGGACGGGTTCCCCGGCCTTGAGGACGAGAACTTGGACGTTGAAGAGGCGGGAAGAGCGCTAGAAATCCTGCAGGAGGCGCTTGCCCCTTGATAGAAAAAAAAATTCTCCAAAAAAAAATCTTCAATTTTCCTTAATTATTCAAAACCGCTTTCCGACCAGGCGCAGGAAGACGATGCAAAGCAGCTGAATTTATATGCAAGAGCTAAAACATAAATCTACCAAGCGAGACGCATTTGTAATGAAGCACGAGCGAACCGAACCAGCGCGAGCCAAACGAATATAATTGAGTGGGTTAGTTTCGTTTAGTTTAGTTTAGTTGTGGCTCGTATGCTCGTCTTCCTCAAGGCTCGTTCTCTTTACTCTCTCACCTGCCCAACACAACCCGTCGTGAAGTGGAGCTACAATTCTATCCTCCACAGCCTGTAAGAACGCAAGCCTCACCGCTTTCGAGTTGCAGTCGTCTACAACGATTGTTCCGCCTTTTACACTGAGCGAACAGGCGTTCACAATGTCCGAGTAAGCAAACTCAAAGGCATGGTTGCCGTCAACAAAGAAGAATTCGAATTTCTCAATATTTTTGTAGGTGCGCAAAGACGTTTTGCTGTCGCCACATATAAGTTCCAACCTGCTTTCGCCAAACTTTGTTTTCAGAAGTTCTGCCGCAGGTACGGTGTAGTCATGGCGGCAAATGTCAAAGGCGCTAACGGTTACGTTGGGGAGGACTGACAGGTACATCCCGCTCGTGTGCCCTGCGTTGAAACCTACTTCTCCTATACGTTTGGGATGTTTGTTGTCTAATTCTAATAGAAGGCACTCTCTCTTCCTAATCGCAGCTTGGTGGTCCATTTTGTTGCCATGGCTATGTGAGAGCCAGAGACCACCCTCCACATCCACGTTAGGGTTGAAACTACTTTTGATTTTTTTGGCATGTTGGCTCAACTCCACCATCAGTTTGTCGTATTTTTGTGATTCGAAAAACTCAAACGATGATGTCTGCACCGCTTCATACACTAGTTTGTTATCGAGGACGTCATCGTGGCCAAAGATGTTATTTATTTTGTTGTTCTTCTCCATCTCAGAGAAAAAGAAATTGGCGTTCTCGGTCGAAAAATGATTTATTTGGTTGAAGATGAAGGCAATGTTGTTCTGAAGAGCGGGATAAAATTCTTTGGAAAATTCGGTCGGGAGAGATTTGATGTGCGGAGAATTGTAGACGAGGAGGATCTCATTTAGAATTGTGTTTGCATAATTGAAGGCTTCAAAAAGAGAGCGATCTTCTACATCGGTCACTGCTTCCAGAATTGCAACAGTGTGGTTGTTAACGACTTCCTCCATTTTATCTACGATCTGGTTCACGTAAGAGCAGGTGCTGGAGCTGCTCACGCCCGAGCTGCAGGTAGTGCTATCGTTATCGTCTTGTTGGATTATGTTCAGCCCCACCAGGCACTCAAATGCCTGCTCGTATAATGACTCTGAAACATCAAAAAAAACTTTTGTTGGTTTGCCATCGATTTCAATTTCTAATTGAAGTTTGCTAACTGATGAAAACGAGAGTTGGGCACAAACCATAGAAGAAAACGAGAGTTGGGCAAAAATCAGCAAACGTAGCAACATGGTATCAAGGGGTTTGGTTTTTTTTTTGCAGAGACAGTTTCTTCGAAGTTGTAGAAGGGTCAGATAAAGGTTTTATAGTTAAATTAGTCGTGTGGGGGAGATAAGGAAAAATAATATTGAAATTTTTTTTTTAAGAAAATAGAAATCTATGAAAAAGTAAAGGTTACCACGTTACTCAGACATCCTTTTCGTTTTCGGGTATTCACCTTGCTCATTTGAGGGAAAGCCATAGCCATAGCATATAGCTTATCATAATCATTAACGTAAATTATGGCTGCCCTATTCGACGAGAAGCTCTGCAGGTTCTGCTTCGAAGAGGCCTTTCAAGACAACCCCCTCATAGCTCCGTGCGACTGCAAGGGTGGGCAGGAATTCATTCATCTCGACTGCTTACGAAAGTGGCAGCGCATCACGATTGTTTCTCAACCCACGCACCCCTCCTACTGGGAGGCGGATAAGCGACATCATGCTTGCAATGTGTGCTTGGCCGAGTTCACCTCTCCGCCCCCGTCCCGACATGAACTTATGCAGAGCTTCACTGGGCCGGAAATTGCCGGTATGATTGACATAGGTTTCATCATAGGCGCTCACCGAATTTTCTCGGAAGAGATGCAGGCCGAAATCTTGAACGTGCCGGAGTCGCTCCACGACCGGCTCGGTTTCTCTCACTGGATTCACGGGGCGTACTTGATTTATGCTAGTATTGAGGACGATGGCATGGTACCTTTGCGAGTGAGCTCCAAGTCTTCCATCCACGCAATAAAACCGGAGATTGAGTTGGAAGGAAAAAAATACAAATTGACGGATGTCGACAGCCTACTCATTGGCGGGACGAATCGGAACGTGCTGGCCGGGCTGACAGAGCCCAATCAGACCGTCGAGGAAATGGTCGAAATCATAAAGGCGGGAGTCGCCGCGGATACTTTGGAGTTTCCATTCTATGTCCTGTTCAAGGGAGACATGGACTGTGGCGATGATCACGTCCAGGCGGTGAACATCACTAAGCCTCTCAGTGCGCTCAATGCAAACCACATCAAGGTTGTCAAAAATGCAAGACGGATTGCGGGGAAGAGGACGGATGGTGTGGTCTTGGAGCACTACGTGGGCGGTCCGTGCGACACTGGAACGATTCGAAATTGCATTGTGCCGGGGGGGAATACGCGTGGTTGGACCAACGTGAAGGGGGGGTTGGGGGCGGCCTTGAGGGTGGCTGCGAGCCGAGCAAGCAATAAGGTGGAAGGTTTTTACCCAGGGATGAGCGTGGTTGTGTCAGATTTGGTGGGGCGGAAGGATTTGAACGGAGAGAGGGGGATTTGTTTGAGGTGGATCGAGGGTGAGGGAAGGTGGAATGTAAGGCTGAAGCAGGGGGACGGGATTAGCATCTGTTCGGTGAATTTACAAGATGGGGGCGGCGGGGATGGAGGGAAAGTATACGTGTTTTGGGGAGATGCGAGATGGACACGAACTCAACTGCTTGGTGAGATCAGCAGAGGACATTGGGGACTGTTGAAAGCAAGTGTTAGCGACGTCTTTCATTCGGAAGCTTCAGAGCGTTACGATTCTATTGAGGCGAGAAGCGTTTACGCACCAATCACGGAAATGACAGAGGAGGGAATGCGAAAAAGTAGGGAAGAGATGGAGGCAATGAGGAGGAACCGTGGGGTCGGTGATGGTGACGGTGACGGTGATGGTGATGGTGATGGTGATGGTGATGCGGATGAGATGGGCGACGAAGATGAAGGAGGAGAGTAGATTGCCAGTTTCAGCACCCGTCAAAATTGAGTTCCTAGAGACGAGCGCCAAATCTGCCATCAACGTCGAACAGGCCATGACAATGGCCAGTCAAATTTAAGCGAAAAGGGGGTGGGGGGGATAGAAACATGAATTGTGGTTCATCACAAGGAAATTGACACCCTGAAGGAGCTCAACATTGACCAAGAAATCGACCAAAAAATCGAGGTTTCACCATTCGAGAGCAACAACAAAAAACTTATCCTATTTGTTAAAATGTTATCAATTCTAAGACAATTAAAGAGGCGTG
This sequence comes from Parmales sp. scaly parma, assembly GCA_030267985.1. NCBI lineage: Eukaryota > Bolidophyceae > Parmales > Parmales sp. scaly parma. The sequence continues at coordinate 10,470 of BRYC01000664.1, read as the reverse complement.
AAACTTCCCTCCTTGTTCTGCCTCTCAAGCTCTCCCTCGACATCCGGGGATTTCCACCCCGCGGGTTTTATGATCTTGCCATCAGCACGTTTGATGAACTCTCCGGTGGTTGGGTCTCGCTTTGCCATGTTCGCCGCGTGCACCATGGTGAACACGGAGCTCATGTTCATCCCCTTTTTACACGCCGCGTTCTGGGAGTAGTAGTAGACGTCAACAAGAGCATCTGTTTGGGCTGCCGCCATGTGGATTGGCTGCAGTTCAGGGGAGAGCTTCGAGAAATCCTCCTTTGGGAGGTCTTTCGAATCATCGATGAATTTCTTGAGTTTCTCCTTGGCAACAGCAGGCTCGTAGACCGTGGCAAGTAGCTCCATCACCTCGTCAAGGATCATTTTGGAGATGAAATCAACCTCGGTCTCATTCATGGGAATCGGCTGGTTTGGGGTCGGTTGGCCCGCACCAGCTGTAAATTCACGCACGTGCTCGGCGTCATTGGTTGCTTTGGATGCGGCAAGTCCAGACATGGTAGAGAGGGGGGTAGAGGGGGGTAGAGAGGGGGTTTTGGGAGCGTTTTTAAATTTTCCCTCCAGGATTCCGAATGTCCAATGGCTATAACGTGATAACGAAAGAAGCTGGGAAGCATTTTCCACGTTCTATGTGCATGATTGCATGCACTCTTACCCCTTACCCAATCAAACAACAACAAACAACACACAATACCTAATAAACAACTTAAATTTCTACCTGCCTCATCACCCCTTCGTCTTTTCATAAACACACCCTTTATGCCTTCCAATGAGCACCACAAGTGGCTCAAGAAGCGCGATTGGCCCAAGGTCAGGAGTCAAGAAACACCAAGAAATGTATTTCTAAGATTTGCTCATTAGCACCTCCTTCGATCAGCATGGACGACTGCCACATCATTGGATGACAGCTCGTTCGTTGGGTTATATGGGGATGGCCCGCTTGTACGCATTGGTATGGCGAGATGAGAAGTTGGACTGAATCACGATCGTGGACAGACTGTCATACTTTCATCAACTGTACATCTTCAACAGGTTGTGTCCAGCAGGTATACACTGACTCGCTCATGCTTCTTGCTCTTCTAATGATCCATCGGACTCCACTTTCCCTCATCGCTAAAAGCCGCGCGATAGCTCCACCCCTCCAGTTTGCTGCCCCCCCCCAATTCAATGCGTGCAATGAGATCTCGAAGCATCCTCCGGCTCACCCCCGAGGACATCTCCTCCACCCCCTTCCCCACCCTCCTCCGACAACACCTCCCCAAACAGTTCGTCGACGAGGAGGAGGTCTTCGGCACCTACAACATCGCTTGCACGTTCATCAAGTATACGAAGTACGACAAGGCCAAGCTGTTGAAGGTGAAGGACGTCCGAAGAAGCCTGCGCACGGTGCAAAACCAGCTACTTCTGCTCCGCCGAGTGCCAGAAATCGCGTGGAAGAAGCACAAGAAGACACTAGGCGAGTGAGGCCGAAAATGGTTTGGCTGAGGGTACGCTTTTTAACTGGTGTTATCCAGCCTCTGGGGAAGACGAGTAACAACCAAAATTATTCCAATTAATTCAATCAATTGAGGGTGGCGCCCCTGCAGCCCAGCTAAACTTTGCACTCGGCCACCTCGTTCTGCATATTTCTTCTAGTGGTTTGCTGGCGGAAGATGATCCTCCTCCTCCTCCTGCTCCTCCCCCAGTTGATAACGCAACGGAGGCTCCAACTGCGTCCTCCGCCGACATTCTTGTAATTGAAAATTGGGTGGTTGTACCTCCTCTCAGTCCGTTGAAGTGAAGGATGTCGAAGCTGTCGGCGTGTACCTCGAGGGATGGTGTGTGTATTGGTGTGAAATTCTCCGTACCGCTCCCACTCCCACTTTCACTCTCACTCCCCCCCCCCCTTTCCTCTACAACAACCAAAGCTTGTGATGTTACACTTTCCGCCGCAGCAGCAGCTTTCAAATCGTCCAAAATAACCTCAACTGAGCTTCCCATGAGCAGCCTAGACGCCGCCTTCCAAAAGTCGTCCCACAAAATAATTCCCGTGCCTCCGGTTTCAAGCGCGTTGGCCAGCTTGATGCAGCCTTCATCGCCCCCGCAGCTCTCAGTCATATCCAGGGCGAGCAACAAAGTCCTAAGGTCGGTCATTTGGACGAAGCCCTGGTTCTCACAATCTATCATTCGGAACGCCCGCCTGCATCTTTTCAGCAGCTGGTCCGAGGAGGATTCGGTGATGGACTTGTTGTCCAGGGCAAACAGGACGGAGTAGTGGGATTCCGAGCCGATTATCCAGAGGGGGGAGGAGGGAGATTTGTGAAACGAGCCAACTTCGCACATTCGCAGCGCCTGCACCGAGCGAGCAGGGGGGAGGGAGTGAGCCAAACGAATTGGCAGGGATAATGTTAGTTTCGTAGTGGCTCGTATACTCGTCGTCGTCTTCATGCTGCTGATTGTTCAGTTCGATCGCTCACCTCCAACTGGCTCAGATGACCAATCACACTCTGAGAGGGCGCATTAGATGGTTAGAGGAGAAAATTAGGAAAATCCTACAAAGCGCTTCCCTCACCTGCTCGGGCACGCCCTTCATAATCATTCCACCCAAATCCATCACCCCGTCGAACATGTTGCTGCTGGCACACCCGCTTAGGCACAAGTTCAGCAGCTCGCCTTGGCAATGGCCGAACCTCGCTGTCAGAGTCGTGTCGGGGGCAGGACTGTCGAAGTCCTCATTGATCCTGTTTGGCGTCCTGGTTTCGATGAGGCTGTTCGATGAGGCGCCGAGCGAAGAAGGTGCAAAGTAAATTGAGTGGAATAAAGGGTTAGCTCTTGCAGTGGCTCGCATGCTCGTCTTCCTCGAAGCTCGCTCGCTTCGCTCGCTCACCTCCTCGCAAATTTTACGATTCCCCCAACGCCTTGGAATTGGGCCAAGACTCCTTGCCCAACCACGTCGTTCAACAAGAACGTCGACACCGCCAGTGACAGCCCACTCTCGCTCTCTTCCTCAATTCCCACGTCGACAAAATTCAATCCATCTGTTTCCCAAACCAATCGAACCCCACAATTCACCGTCGTGTTTTTAACAATGCCCTGCACCGCCGCTCTCGCCAACACGTTCCCAATGGCAGCAGCAATGGCAGTATTTATGTTTCCTCCTGTATAATCGTAAGTAGCGCGATCTATTTCGTTGGTTCGGATGATGTGCTGTAATATATAGCACTGAAGAACCGCGAGGATCCCGCAAGGCCCCCCCGCGGTCTGCTCCAGACCCCAGCCATGGTGAGGGGTAGCCGAGGTCGAGATCGACTGGCTGAACCATCGCGCCTTATCTTCTTCGGTCGAGTCAGCTGACCACATCAGGGTTTCGAACATATCAATATCGACAAAGTCAGGGCGAGGCGGGGTAGGTAAGGGGGAGTTGAACTTGTCCCTGTTGTTCAGGGTTTGGAGGTCGGACTGGATTTGGATTTGTTGTTGCTCTTGGGATTGGATATGAGATTGGGGTTGGTTTTGCATCGAGAGTGCGAGAGCCTTTTCGAGTTCGGATTCACAATTGGTATTGCTCGCAGCAGACAGGGTAAGGGCCGCCTGAAGATCAGCATCAAACGTGTCGTCGTCGTTGTTGTTGTTATAGCCACCAGAAATTAAACCGGGGGGCTCACTCGTGTCATTGTCGCTTTGAATTGACATCTTGTCGTCGTCGTTGTTGTTGTTATAGCCAACAGAAGTGGGGAATTCACTCGTGGCATTGTTGTTTTGCATCGACATCTTCAGAGCTTCGGCTAGGTCAGGATCCACAGGATCACTCAAAGGTTCGACCTTTTGAACTTTTCGAGGAGGATCTGGAGTGGGAGATGATGTGGTTTGAGGGGGGGGGGCTGTCGAAAAAGAGTTTTGTTCTCCAAGTGCCAAAAGTCGACGCTCGCGGAGCTCAGCTGGGGTCAGCATCAAAATCAATCTAAGATGCTATATTCTCGTGCTATACTAATCGCTATTTTCTTCCCCCGGATGTGCCCGCCCAGAAAATCGAGCGAGATTAAAAATAAAAAAAATTTCCCGTATCCACCATCCATCCAGACCATGCACGGCCGCAACCGCGCGGAATTCACGGCGAGAATGGCTAAGCCGGAAGTTATACAACAAATGAACAAGAAAGTTGACAATTACCACACCCTGAAAATTGCCCTTATTGGACGTCGACAATCTCCTTCCACCCCTGAATCGAGCACTGAGACCCTCTCGTTCCTATCGAAACTTCTTCCAATCAACCCAGACTACTATTCACTTTGGAACCATCGCCGAGAAGTGATCCAAGACACCCTCCTCCCCCTGAACACCAAAACTTGCGAGCTAGAACTCAAGCTAACTGAACAATGTTTGAGAAAGAACCCAAAGTGCTACGGTGCGTGGTTTCACAGAAAGTGGACCCTGCAACAGTTGTCCGGTTCCGATATAAGAATGGACCTCCTCAAGAACGAAATCGCCATGACGAGCAATTTTTTGCTTCTTGACGAGCGGAATTTCCACTGCTGGAATTTTCGACGGTTCGTTGTGTACTTGTTGGTGGGGGGGGATGGGGGGGGCGGGGGTGGAGATTTTGCGGCTGCGTTTTCAAAGCAAGTTGCAACACCACCACCACCACCACCAACAACAATAGCAGCAACAGGTGGGCGAGCGAAGCGAACGAGCTGAGCTTTGTTTTTTTTCTCTGCTTTCCGCTGAGCTCGACTAAAAACCATGTTCTCGGTGTCCGACCAGAAATCTGCGCTCGCTCGCGTCATGGACAGAAAAGTCCGAAACTCCATTTACTACTGAACTAACCTACTCAACTAATTTTGCTGAAAATACGCCTCGCCTCGCTTCGCTTCGCTCCGCTCGGCGCAGCAACGATTGACGCCATTATCCAGTCAGAATTTGAATTCACGAGAGACAAGATCGACACGAACTTTTCCAACTATTCAGCTTTCCACTATCGGTCGAAATTGCTCCCGTTGATTTTAAATTCCAAGTCCAAGTCCAAGTCCAATTCCAATTCCAAGCTGGAAATTGCGAGGGAGGAATTGCAAATCTGCCAGTCTGCGGTGTTCACAGAACCAGGTGAGCGAGCGAAGCGAGCGAGCCTTGATGAAGACGAGCATACTCGCGATGAATCAACACCCGCAAAATGGCTACAGACATTCACCACATAACTAACATTCCATTCGCAGCGGACCAGTCTGCCTGGATTTACTTTCGCTTCGTTTTAGACTGGGCGAAGCCCCCGCTGCCGCACAAACTGAGCAACAAGGAGGTGCGTGACTATGTTGACCTGCTGTCTGAACAAACGATTCCGCTAAAGGAATTGATCGAGGACGAGAACGCTGAAAATAAATGGAGGTGAGCGAGCGAAGCGAGCCCTTGATGAAGACGAGCATACGAACTTGAACCACTACAAAAACAAAAGACTAACCCACTCACTCGGCTCCTTAAAAAATGCGACTCGCTTCGCTCGGCGGCAGCTTGCTCTGCTTGCACAATATACTTTCCACGCTGCATGTTTTGGTGGGCGATTTAGACGATGACGCGAAGAAGTTGGTGCGATTGGTGATGCTCGTGGATCCGGCGAAAAAGGCTCGGTATTCGAGAATTCTAATGAAATAAATCATCAATATTTCTCTGATCTGCCCTTCCCTACTTTTTATCTCTTTTACATTTCCCCATTCATCACCCCTTCAAAACCAATCTCCTCGTCATCATTGTCATCCTCCAACTCAAAGTTGTTCTGCAACGATGTGTTTTTGTAACCATGATTCTGGAACCTTTGAACCTTGTTTCGATCTCCCGGTCGCATCAAGCTCGTCGTAATGACGACTGAAGTTATCTGTTCCTTCAAACGAGGCAACAAGACCTCCTTGAGCTCCTTAATTTCCGCAACCCCAGCGCTAACCATGTCATCGGTGCACTGATTCGCCTGGTAACCGCCACTCTTCTGAGGGTAGGCCATGGACAGGGAGAGAGATTCCAGCTTTGGCATCGTCGCTAAGTTGTCGAAGCTCGTGGAGGTGATTCCGAAATTTTTCAGCTTCAGAGTAACCAAGTTCGGGAGGCTGAACGCGCTGGGGCCCAAATAGGTGTGCCACATGTCGTCTGTTAAAATAAAGCGCGGTTAGTGGTAATGTAGCCGTCTGTAGCCGTCTCAAGCCTCGCTCGCTCACTCAGCTCTCACCTGACGTGCCATCCTTCCTGCTGACCCAGGATCTCGAGCATTCTTTTGCACTGATATCCAAACTTGTTATAGCTGGACACACACTGCAGATCGCCTTCACGAGGGTAATCGAACTCTTTTGAGAATGAGCTGGTCCCATCCACATACTCTCGTCGAAGAGGACATTGCCGATTTTTAAAGTCAGCAGTCGGCTGTACTTGCTCGTGGCGGACAGCATGTTCGAAAACAGGTCTGCGAACATGTTATGCCTAACTTCAAAATATTCCAGCTCGGGGAACTTGCTCGCACAGGCGAAGAACGACCGAAACGAAAGCATACCCCACCACGAATTCAAAAATTTGAGGGACGTGATGGAAGACGTCGTGGAATCACGGGACGCAGCTGAAGTTGCATGAATCTCGTTGAGCGCCGAAGCATCACAGCAATCCTGACACGTGATCTCAGTGAGATTTGGGCACGCAGCAGTATATACCAACACAGTCGGCATCTTTTCGAGATTGATCGATTTGATGGTGTTTTTGAACTTGGCGGTGATGAGCTTGTTTATTTGAACTCCTCGCCATTTCTCTCCTGACGAAGATATGCGAGACAACGGTGCGGACGCATCGAGCCCCTTGACGAAGGTTTTCGCTAGGGCCAGATCAAACCTTTTACTAACACTAATGTTGATGGAGGAGAGCATCGATGTTGGAATCAGTGAGGTGAGATTTCCAAACGTTTTGTAGGGGATGCCTGAACTGCTCAACTTCGTGAAGAGTCTAGGCTGACGTTTGTACGACAAGAACAACTTGCAGGAAATGAACATCACAAGCTGCTCTCGAAGGTTGAGATGCTCAAGAACTTGGAGTGTATGCTCATCGGAGAGCAGGGCAAAGAACCCAGCGTCTTTCGCTGTCGTCACCGTGGAGGAGGCTAAAGCAGCAACGGATGGAAGAAGAGGGGCGGGTTTTAGCGTCAAGGCCAACGCTTCGAGATCGTCGTGCTTCGTGGCCAACGACAAAAGTGCTTCCTCAAGCTTCTGTCGAGAAGCCTTTCGAAGGAGAGCAACGACATCATCAGAGGTGACCTCTACAACAACAACTTGCTTTGGGGTTCGTTTACGTTTGGGAGGCATAGTGAATCTGTAAATCAAAATGTAAGAATTGGTGGAAAATCAAACCAAAAACTATCTTTGAAATCCATACGTTTTTCTGCATTTCTGCATAGCATGACCTCTATAGGCTCATCCACTGATTCCACGAAGAATGAATTAAACCCTACCGAAAACACACATTCGTCTTCAAGAAAACATTCTTCTTCCTCCTCGGCTTCACCTTCCTTACCTTCCCCAACCCGTTTGGGCATTCTTGAAATCCTGATGCCCCACGCTGCCTCGCCTGCTGTGTCCCAACCCTCCCCTCCCCCGAATCTAACCACCCAAGTTTCAACGTCCGACGATGACGAAAACATGGTCGTTGATTCCCCAATTCCACCTCCAACTCCAACTCCAATAATTCCCCAACCACCCTCACGCACGTACGACTTAAACTACCAAATCAACCAATCCCTGGGCATCATGCTCCAACAAGAATCACTGGCCATCAGCATCATCATGCCCGGCCCTGACAACGCTATCAACAAAGATCCGGTGGCTCTCCGAGTTGTTACCCCCGGCTCTAAATTGCAGAAGTTTGACGGCCAGCTCGTGCAGTCAAAGGAGCACTTCAAACAGCTTCTCGATGATGCTAGATCTGTTGGTAAAACTGTTGTAGTGGTAACTTTCCTCCTCGCCCCCCTCTCCACCCCCGACTTCGATGTCGGCTCGGCCACTGATTCGGACTCCGACTTGGGTTTGGACTCGTACTCGGACTCCGACGACAGCGCTGTCAACAATATCCACAATCACAGCGATTACCGTCCCATGGCGGCCAATTCCAATTCCAATTCCAGTTCCAAAAAGAAAACTATGAAGAAAACTACAAAGAAGCGAGAAATAAGTATCGACTCTTCTTCTGATTCCGAATCCGATTCCGATCCCGTTGAGGTCTTCGTCTACGGCGACAACGTGAAAGAGGCGGCCTCCACTATGCTCAAAGAGTATAGGCTCATGGAAGAGAAGTATGGGGATGGTAAATTTAATATGAAGGAAAAAAACAAGGCGCGTAAGTCTCTTTTCGAGAGATTTTCCTGGACTTTCAAAATGCAAGCACTGGCAAAAGGAACCACAAAAATGCTGTACGCAATGGAGCCGAGGGATAAAGCGATGTGGCCAATGAGAATGCTCGAACTATCCTCTGGACACCTATATCTTGTCTCGCAATTTCGCCGGGGCACCTTTCCGAGCATCAATACCGACTACAGCCTAATCAGTTTCTCGCAATTTCCAGAGTACCTCAAGGAGGTCATCAGCGGAACTAAACGCAACGTAGCGGTTGTCAACCCCGCGGGTGAGATCGATCTCTCTACTAAGAGCGAGTCCGACGTTGACCTTGGCGGCGGCGACGTTTCCGTTTTCAAGGGGCCGGCCACGAAAATCGATCTCTCTACTAAGAGCGAGTCCGACGTTGACCTTGGCGGCGGCGACGTTTCCGTTTTCAAGGGGCCGGCCACGAAAATGCTTCGAGACTTCAACAAATTGATCAAGAAGCACCCGATGAATTCTGCTTTGAACATAATCGAGAAGAGGGATCTCCACAAAAAACTAGCCAAGAAGTACGGCTTCAAGGTGGACTGCGCAAGCAGCGACGCGGATTCAAATAAATACTACTTCGCGGTTACGGTTCCGAGCCAGTGGCCAAGTCGACGACGCGTTTTGAACAAAGAAATTCCTTTAGGGAACTACCGCTCATTCTCTAAAAATACGGGATGGGACCAAGAGCGTGTTCTGTGCGGTGTAAAGGAGATCAACACGTACTTGAACATCATCGCAAAGAAATTTACTGACGATGGCGAAATTGACACTCTTTCCTCCTCCTCCTCCTCCTCCTCCTCCTCCTCCTCCTCCTCCTCTTCCGATACCGAGACCGAGAGCGAGTCCGACGTTGACCTTGGCGGCGGCGACGTTTCCGTTTTCAAGGAGCCGGCCGCGAGTATGCTTCGAGCCTTCAATAAATTATTTAAGAAGTTTCCGGTTAAAGCGAAAGGCAAGGAAGCAACCATCAAAAGAAAAAACCATCTCAAGAAGCTTGGAACAAAATTTGGATTCAATGTGAACTGCGGGGACCCTAAAAGCGAAAACAAGTACCACTTCGTCGTTGAGCCCCCAAGCCAGTGGCCGAATCGGAGCATCTTGAAAAAACCTTTGTCGCAGGAAGCTACCTTTCCCCGAACCTCGGGAATGAACCGAGAGCGTGTTCTGGCGAATCCGACCGAGCTCGGTATTTACCTGAACATCATCGTAAAATGCCGTTCAGCTGCTTCCTCCGCTGCTATCAGCGACGATGGCGATGACAACAACGACAACGATGATGACGACGATGATGACGATGACAATTATTTTGACAGGGACGACTCGTCAGCCCAGTCCGATGCCGAACTTGATTCAGAGGTGAAAAACGTGGCGGCAGTCATGCTCCAAGATTGGAAAAGTCTTGATGCGAAATTCGGGAAAAGCCCAAAAGAAAATTTTGAGAAAAAGCGTTCGGCGCGGGTCAACCTTTTCATCAGGTTCGGGTGGACGATGAAGGTGAGAGAGCAAAGCGAGAATAATCGTGCGAAGTTGCTCCCACTCACCCACACCCACACACCCACACCCACACCCACACCAACACCAACACCAACAACCCGTAGCAACAAATTTCGGGGGAGAAAACCGAAAACGCCTTCCAACCCACTGACACGTTGCTTTGGCCCAAAAGGTCGTTCAACTTGACACTAAACCAAAAACGTTCGGCTAAAAGATTTGGCAATGCAACATTTCCCGCCATCAACCTTGACTTTTGCCTTACAAATTTCGATCAGGTCCCAAAGTACTTGGACGGAGTGATTCGAGGAGCCGTCCCGAGCGCCGATAGCGACGACAACAACGATAGCTCTTCTTCCAAGTCCGATTCCGAGTCCGACAGTGCTGCGTCTACTTCCTTTTTCAAGGAGCCGGCAACGGACATGCTCCGAGATCTCGAAACGTTGAACGAGCAGTACAACCGTCGCGCAGAGGGACAACTACTCGTGAAGAGGAGGAGAAAATTCAAGAAACTCGCAGAGAAGTTTGGCTTTAGGTGAGAAGAGTATTACCCCCCTCCCGCACACCCCCACCCTCACTCACCCCTTCATCCCCACCCC
>BRYC01000656.1:1514-15797 GCA_030267985.1 Parmales sp. scaly parma | reverse complement strand
GGTGAAATCCACACTACTGCAGGAACGGTGGATTGCGGAGACAGGAGCGAATCTACTAAAACCAGCCCACAAATTCAACTTCCTCGTTTTCACGATGAGCGTGGTGGTGATTTTGAATTCGGTGGTGGTTCCTGCGATGCTGGTGCTACTTCTCGACAAGCAGTGCTTCGGGGAGTACCAGTTCCCGCTCATCGGGAGCCTGCAGGAGGTTGAACCCCACGAGGCGGAGGTGGCGTATTGGTTTTGTGGTCGGATTGACACAGTTACGTTCGAACTAGCCTGCCCCGACCCAAACTACCCCGACGACGGCTACGTCACCGATTACTTCCACACCGAGTTCGAGTACCCCTGGCGGTTGTCCGACCAGTGCTTCTCCGCAGTTCTCAAAACCTACTCTCCCGTGGTCATCCTGAGCTTGGTCTTCAGCGACATTTTGCAGCCAGCCTGCTGGTGGTTGGCAACTGACCACTCTAGCCGTGCCGCCAAGGTGAGCGAGCGAAGCACTGCGCGAGCCATGTGTACTAAACTAACAAAATTCGTAATTGTCAGCGCAGCTGCAGCTCCTGACCTTTGGCGTGTTTGTGACCGCCGCTCTCCCGCTGATCAGCTCCAGCTACGGCGACAGGTTCGACACCTACAGCATCGGAGAGCGGTGGTTCATGTGCCTGATGATATCTGCCCCGATAATCGTTTTCGGCGGGTTGTTGAAAAGGTTGGGGAAAAGGAGGCAGGCCGGCGAGTTTGACGACGTCCGCATGGGTCCGATTGGGAGGTTCTTCCTGCGGAGAGAGTCTATAGATGGCGTTGAGGAGAAGGAAGAGGAGGAGGAGGAGGAGAAGGAGGAGGGCGAAAACGAAGACGAAGAAGAAAATTACTTCCTGTTGCCCAACCTCGATTTTTTCCTGGACATTTTTGGCTACAACTTTGACGAGGAAATGCTCCTCAAACGGAAAACAGAGCGGAGGAACTTGGCCCCTTTACGAGCACGCATCGACTCGCGTGGCTAATTTTGGAACGTATATCATGGACCTAGTGTTCAAGGAGAAGGAGAAGGAGAAGGAAAACGATGAGGGGTGGATTGTGACAAACGAGGAGGGCGAGGATGAGAAAATCGAAGGAGACGAGCTCAACGACGTGAGCAGCAACATCCAGGAAGAGGGGGGAACTAAGGACAAAAAGAAACACGCGCACAACTCCTTCGCTCATCACCTAAAAACTGCGGCTCTTGTCGCCCTCGTTGGGGGCGCTGGGCCCGTCGTTGAGATGGCACACGTGAGCAGCGGCCGCGACCTCGCGAAGGTCTACGCCGAGCTGACGAAGACGCTCGCCATCGCACTGACCTTCGGGCTCGCTTCCCCGGTCATTTGCTTTGTGGCGTGCGTTGGAATTTGCTGCCGGGCGTACACGCTCAGGTACCTGGTCAGGAAGTGGGACAAGCGGGTGGCGAGCGGCGAGGTAGAGGAGACGATGACCGAAGGCCAGTCCCTGCCGTGGAGCTGCGTGAAGTTCATCCTCGGGTCGACCGTCGTGTTCTTTTCGGTCGCAGCTATTTTGAGTGGCGTCGGGGAGAGTGGCGGGGACGAGACGGCCACCATTGTCACGCTGGTGGCGTGTTTGGGCGCGTTGCTGGTGACCATGTGTTGCCTTGAAAACGAGTCCGAGACAATTGAGGAGTTGGGGGAGAATGATGAGTTCAGGGAGTGATTAGTTTAATTGTGAAAGAATTTATTATGCCATAAAAAGAAAATGTTATTTTGTCAACTTGGTTTTTCAACTCGGGTCAGGCTTGAGGAACGAGAGTATCTGTCCCCCGATCGCATACCCCAGCGACATGTTGTGGTTGAGGTCGTAGAGAATTCTAATCGCCAAATGTTCTCCAACCGGTAGGTCTGCTTTACTTTGTTCGCCCAGCTCCGCCTTGTCGTGGGGAGAGACTGTGAGGCGGAGGAACTGGCAGACGGTGTTGTAGGTGTCGTAGATTTCGTGGTATTTGGTGGGGAGGGATTGGAGGAGGAGGGTGGGGAAGGGGGTGGAGGTTATGTGGGTGGGGTCTAATGACAGGATTTTCTTGATCTCATTGCACGCATTGTATTGGGGTTTTTCAGCCATCTGAAGAGGAGAGTAATGTGTCTCTGTCTCTAGGAGGGATAGTGGGTGCCGATGGATCATTCGAAGAGCTAGAAACACGAGGGAGTCGCTATATACCTGGCTATCGCAAGCAATCTCTTGAAGAAGATTAGAATTGCCGTATTTGAGCACTTCACGCACCAACTCGTCATCGTGCTCATTGATGAACTTGTGGCAGTCTGCATACGATCGTGATCTGATCCATGTAACCATCTCACCCCTCCAATAAGCCACTGGTGCGTACAAGCGGATCATCCCCTTCCACTCCAACGAAAGAGCTTCCTCGGGAGTGAGGGAGAGCAAGCCGATGATCTCAGCACAGGCTCCACTCCTACTGGCAATGTCGATGGGAGTTTCGCCTTTATTGTCTCGTGTGGTGAGGGCCTCTGGATTCAAGTTAATCGACGTCACGCCCACATAGGCAAGAGCATGTGTGTGTGTCTTAGCTTTCGCTGCCATCCAATGATGTGGCAGTCGTCCATGCTCATCTCTCTCCTTGTACTTTATCATGAGCAAATCTAAGTCCCGATCTGGGTGGAGCATAACTCTATGCACAGCGGGCCAATCACGGTGCTTGAGCCACTCGTGGTGCTGGTTGGAAGCCATAAATAAAAACTCGTAAAAAATATCTCAACGAGAAGGAAAAAAAGGAGAAAATTGGTTTGCTGAGGCAAGGTAGGAGAATTGGGTAAAATTAGTGAAAGGGACGTTTTAAGGATTACTTTTAACTGAGATGAAAACCGATGATTTTCAGATTTTCCTATCTCACCACATCACCATGATATATTTTGCTGACTATTAAAGTGAACATAAACGATGCTAGCTACCACAAACCACACTCATGATGATCATGAGATTGTGGCGTCCAACCGTTATCACAAATGGTATAAACAACGTAACTTCTCTGCTGCTGAATCCAATCTAAATTACCCTTGTGGGCACACACCCAGTGCTGCTATGCTGGAACAGTTAAAGGAAGCACAACTAACCGACAACCAGGACATGGTCGCCATGCTAAAAGCCCAGCATGAGGGTGCAATGCACAATGAGAATAGCGTGCTTCTTCGCCAAAGGGACAAGCACGGCCGCTCTCCCCTTCACATCCTTGCTGGGAAGGCTCAAGACTATTCCTACTACCTCATCGATGTTGCTGTCTTTTCGGTGATATACGACAAAAGCGGTCTCCAAGCAGTCGACGTGGACAACAACACTCCCCTTGACATTGCCAAGGAAAACTTTGCGTGCCCCGAGATCATCACTCTCCTGTCCATCCCTCCGGACGTGTGCCAGTTCCTGCCCGACGACGAGCTTACCCGCTTGTACGCGCCGGTGACCTACTGGAGGAGAAAGTTCAGACATTGGACCGAGAGTGAGAACTGGAAAAAGTGCAACGAGTTCGTTGCCAAAATGGACCTGCCGAAAGAGCTTAAAATACAGGTCTTGTCGGCAAGGAGCGGCGAGGCGCTCCGCAATCTTGCGGAACAGGAGGAGCCAAAGGTTCCCATGCTGCTGCTCGTGATGAGGATGATTTGCCTGAGCCCCGCAATCCTCGAAATCAAGAACAAAAGAGGGTACAAGGCCGGCGCTTTTTCCTTCTCTGCTTGCGATGAGATCAAGGCCCTAACAAACCTGACCCCCAAGTTCGTCGAGATGGTTGGCATGAGCGGTTTGGTCAAGAAGTTCTTGCCACACTTGGATGATGGGAGTACAGAAGTTCACAATGAAATTTGCAGGTTCATCAAGGTTATCAAGTACGACAAGGGGGAGCTGCGGGGGGTGGGGGATGTGCTGGATGAGAGTAAAATGCCAGAGAGGGGCTGTCAGCAGTGCGGAAAGGTGACGGCCAAAACGTGCGCGAGGTGCAGGTCTGCCTGGTTTTGCAGCGGAGAGTGCCAGAAATTGGCGTGGAAGAAGCACAAGAAGGTGTGTAAGGAGCCAAAGCAGGAACCAAAGCAGGTGGGCGTGGAGGTGGGGGTGGTCTTGAAGGGGGGGGGGAGTCAGGAGGAGAAGAAGATGAGAGTTCTGTACAGAGGATTGGATTTGCTGGTTGGGTGCATCAAGGATAAAAGGGTGGTTGGGGATAAGCCGACATTGTTGGTGCTGGAGTTTTTGAAGGGCAGTCATATGTAAATTGGTGTGTTTGGTTTATGTAGATTTATTGTTTTTGTTATCAATTTGAAATTTGAGCAAGTAGTAAAGCTGCGTTCCAGTGGATGATGCTACTATTGTCGGTGAAATTCAGTATTTTCGTCCGGCCGGACGACCTGTCAGTTGCATTGCACGACATTGGTGTGGTCCGTTAACCTCAAATGGTTTTAATGTTTTTGTTCTCTTTCTTGCTGGAAATCACGATGTCGACGTTCAGCATGGCGGAGGTGGAGAAATTTACGTTGCTGCTCTCTCGAACGGTGGATAGGGTGTCGAAGATTAGATTCGCTCCCTCGATCAGAGCTGCGGCGTTAAAACAATGCGAGCTGCTGCAGGTTGTCGTCGTTGAACTGCAGCCGCCACAGTTTCTCGACCAAGCCTTCGCGAAGGACCAGTGTATTCGCAACGTCCTGCTCGTTTCCGTCTCCAGCAATTCGCTCGTTGCTGAGCCGCCACAGCCTCGAACAACGCGTCGGCATTGCGCTCCAACCTGGCAAACGCCCACGTAATGTCAGTGTTTTTTTATGTTGTGATTATTGGTGTTCACCAGTGACACAAGATTTCTAATGAACCTGGGAATGACAGCATTGGTCAAAAAACGAGCTGCCACTTTGGAGAGCCAACCCAGCGGAATGAAGTCAACAGTCCAAACGATTTTGACATAGTCGTGGCCAGAATTGTCTCTATGGTCTGTTAGCGTGATCGAGCCCTTGTGAGAGCCAGGAACGACAGGGAAGCCGGTGAGCCAAGAAGGGTTGTTGACCGTGTATGAGAGGGAGGAAGGGTAGTCGACCGCAATTATCTCTTCGGAGATGTTGCTGGGGGGGAGAATTCGACGGCAATTGAGGCCTGTGGTGAGAGTGCCGAGGTTCACTATTGTTGGGGAAGGGAGAGGGAGACCACCACCCTGGATCCACGTATATTCAAGGAAGGAGTTATAGATTGTAGACCGGGATATGGAGGAGTCGAATTGTGACTCGTACTTGAGTGAAGTGAGGAGCATTTCCCCTGTACTAAATGACATTCGTGAGCACCCAGAAACACCAAGAGTCGAGAATGTGAACGTTTTATAAAAGTGAGTCATTTTTTGAATTATAAAACCACCGTAAAAGCCCACCCCTAACACACCATTGACTCTAAATGTTTTTCTTCATTTCCCTTCTCCTATTATTGGCGACTGTAAACTCATTCGTTTCATCGACACCGTCCTCAGCTCATCTCAAACTCAACCAGATCATTTCAACCTCCCTGGCCCCTCAAACTGACGTAACGACTTCCCAGTTCAACGACACTAGATTCTACCGTCTCCTGACATATGAGCCAAATCAAAATCAAAGTCAAAGTCAAAGTCAAAGCCAACAATTTGGCTTTCTAATTTCTTCCAACAGCACTACTTCTGGTGTGCAAAAGCTCCGCTACTTTGTTTCTTCCAGAACCCCCCCCAACACCCCATTCGACCCTCAACGTGTAAAATATTCTCTCATCCCAAAAGAACCCGCCGCAACAAACTCAACCATCTCGACATCGTCCCAAATTCTGTCCCTCTGGGATTTGAACAATTTGATTTGCGACCGCTCGGACGCGGTGGACAAAATCCAGCAGCCAAACTCGCACTCATTTTTCAGGAAGAAATATTCCTCGATGATCGCTTCGTACGCGCGGCGTTACGCCCAGATCGTGAACGACCACAAAAACTTGACGGAAAATGCCTTGATACTGGATTTCTTGAACGAGAACTTTGAGTCGGAGGTGAGCGAGCGAAGCGAAGCGAAGCGACCGCAAAAAGGCGCGGATCATGCAGTGTGCTAATCCAATCGCCGTAGGTTCGCGACCTCAAGAGTTTATCAATAGAGGTTGCCGGGATTCAGCGCATCAAGAGGACTTTTGGAAACTTTTTGAGGAAGTTTAAGGATGAGTTTCCTTACTACTACGATCAGTGTGGCGCTTGCGGCTCAAGCTCCGCCGATAATGACAATGATAATGATAATGAAAACTCAAACTCAACCTTAAAAAAGAAGAAGAAGAACATGTTCATTGGATATAACAAGCCATTCCTCCACGAGAGGGAACACCGTTGTGGGAGAACTGAAATTTATTACTGCGAAAACTGCGGGAGCTTGACGCGGTTCGCTCGGTACAACAGGATACTGAAAATTTTCCAAACTGGGAAAGGTAGATGCGGCGAGTATTCGCAGGTGATGCTGAGAACGCTCATGGTCTTGGGCTTCGAATGCAGGTGGGTGGTGGATTATGCCGACCACATTTGGGCGGAGGTTAGTTTAGGTGAAGACAAACACATTCACCTTGACGCTTGCGAGCAAGCTGTTGACGACAATCTCCTCTATCAAGGCTGGGGCAAGAAACAAAATCTCATTGTTGCGTTCGGGAAACGGGGGGTGGAGGACGTTACGAGGCATTACACGAGTGACGAGTTTAGCGAGATTAGATCGAGGCGGGAGAAGGAGAATTGGGATTTGGAAAGGGGGGGGGGCGGGTATGGAGATGGAGAAGGAGATGGAGACGGAGAAGGGGATGATAACGAGGCGATCATCAGAAATGCCATTAGCGAGGCTGGACAGTATTTGAGGGGAGTTTTAGATTAGGAAACAAACATTTCTTTGCAGTTAATAATCTCCCTCAAATTCTTCCCACTTCGATTCCTCCTGGACCCTGGCAATCTCTTGTTTCGAATTTTCTTTCTCTGCCAGCAGTTCTGCTGTCTCCTCCTCAAATCTAACTCGCATAAATAATTTCAAGCTTGCTGGATCGCTTTTCCACCTTGTTGGGGTGATTTGGACGGGGAGGTGGGCAGGGGAGAGGAAGGAGAGGATCTCGGAGGTGACGTTGTAGCCGCCGTTGTACACGCACTCGCTGAGAAGTCTAATGGTGTGGGCGTAGTTTGGAGTTCGCCGGGTGTGTTTTGGGAAGCTCACGTAGTCTCGCTTGTAGACGATGTGGAGAATGAGGTTTAGAATGGGGGTGAGGGCTGTGCGGGTGTACTCTCGGCAGGGGGTGAATCTAACCGTTTTGTCATTGTTGGCCGAAACAATGAAGTTGGAATCGGCCGATATGGTGAGCTGGACGGTGTAGAATTCCTGCTCGAACGTGTGCTTGAGCTCGAAAGTCTCAGCATCCCAGATCTTCATCGTTTTGTCGCCATTGGAACCGGCACTCACAAGAACACGCCCGTTGGGGGAATACGAGACGCTAAGGACGAGAGAGGTGTGAGCCTGGTCGATGCTCTTCACCAAGCTTCCATCGGCAGGGTTCCAAAATTTGATGGATTTATCGTAACTTCCCGAGCAAAGGAGTTTGCAGTCGGGAGAGAACGAGAGGGAATTGACGTCGCCGGTGTGGCCCTCCAACGTGTGCGCTAAGATGGCATTTCCCTCGTTGAAGTTGTAGAGTTTGATGAGCTCGTCGTGGCTTCCAGTAGCCAGCTGCTTGCCGTCGGGGGAGAAGCACACTGCAAAAATGTAATCCGTGTGTTCCTCAAGCACTTGCACTCTAGCCCACTCGCCACCCTCCCCCGGCTCCGACCAAATCATCAACTCCCCATCACTTCCACCAGAAGCAAAGTGGGAGCCTGATGGAGAGACGGTGACGCAAAAAACAGCACTATCGTGTCCCTCCAAGGTCTGGACCAACTCGAGGGAAGGGCTGAACACCTTCAAGTTGGGACCCTCATCCTCACCATGGCCACAAGCCACAAGTGAACCATTCGGAAAATAGCAAAGACCAATGACACATCCATCAAAAACATTGTCAGCTCGATATTCTACCTTGTTGGAACTGGTCGAGTGGATGATGATTGACCCCCTCTCACTACCCGATGCCACATGACCGTTACTCCGCAACGCCACGCAATCTACTCCAGCATTATGCCCATAAAATGTTTTTGTCTTCATCACGAGTGAAATGAGTGAAACTGTTTGGGAACGAAAGAAAAGAAGAGCTGTTTATTACGTGAGGTGGAATGATGGGTTTGGTAGCGTACTCGAGGGAGATGGTAGAACACAATAAAGTTCATAACTTTCTAACTAAAATCCGAATTCATTCATTCATTCTGTGTGTTTCACGTACCTATCCTATCTACTATCTAAATGTTTCTAAATGCATTCTGCCTGGTTTTATTCATGGCTAAGCCCCCACAACTAAATTCGTTCCACGTGACTCCAACTTTTTTCTCAACTCTGGGTAGAAGAATAACAAGGATTACCCCCATTTCAACGAGGACAATTACCACCCCTCTTTCTAGTTCGTTCAACGACGATCTACCACGCGATGCTAGGAAATCAGACAATTCAGACAAAAACGACCCTTCTGATGGCAGCGAAAGTAAAAATCCTGAATCAGAATCAACAATAGACTGGGATGCTTCGTGGTCCAAGGTTGTGTCAGGGGAGGTGAGTCTTTAATCAGTCTCCGCTCGCCTTGAGGAAGACGAGCATACTCGCATACTCGCATACTCGCATACTCGCATACTCGCATACTCGCATATTCGCATACTCCGATGAATTTCGCGAAATGGCCGTCGCATCCATCCACTGCTAAAGACTAACATTATTCCACTCAATTATAACATTCGTCATTAAAAATGCGCACAATCTCGCTTCGCTCGGCGCAGATCAAACCAGCAGTCAAAGGGCTCGCTCCCCCGAACGAAGCCGAATTGCTCCTCCGAAACACGAAGAACAAGGTCATAACGAACGTGAACAAGGCTAAGCGAAGCATCGAAAACAACCGGCCGAGGAAGACCGCGCAAGCGGGAATGGCGAATGTCTCGGCAGATTGGCGTTTCTGGGTAGGAGTGTTGGCTGTGATCTCCGTGGGGGCAAGCGTTATTGGTAGTGGCTACGTTGACCCATATGCTGTGGTCAACGACCCAAACGATGTCTTCATATAGCTCAGGCATTAAATGTGGAACATCCAACCATTTTATACATTAAAATTTTTTACAGTGTCCCAAGTTAAAAATTCAAAGGTTCGTGGAAGAAGTCACCATGCAAGCCGCATCCTGGCCATCTTTTGATTGCCACCTGGTCGGCGTGATCATGATAGGGTTGCCCCTCCCGCTCAAGAAGGTTAGAATCTCCCCAGTGACGTTGTATCCTCCGTTCCACACCATGTCTGCAAGCCTCCTGATGGCTTGAATGTGATCTTCCTCGCCTTTTCTCTTCTCGACCATCTCAACTCCATCTCATTTGTAGACAATATGAAGCACCAGGTTCAGAATATCGCTCAACGCCGTCTTGGTGAACTCCTTGGTGCTCGTGATGTTGACAGTCTCGTTGTTGTGAGCGCTCACGATGAAGTTCGAGTCGCTCGTAAGCGTTGCTTGGCTGCGCAGAGGGATGGGTTAGCTTAGTAGTGGCTTCGCGAGTATTCTCGTCTTCCAAAAGTTCGCTCGCTCACTCTCTCACCTAATAACATCATTCTGCTTGAAGGTGTGCTTGAGCTCGAGCGTCTCAGCATCCCAAATCTTCATCTTCTTGTCGTAGCTGGAGCTGAGGATCACTCGCCCGTTGCTCGCCCACTCGACCGAATCTACGGCATGATCGTGGACTTCCTTTATCCTCTGCACCACCTTTCCGTCGCCGCAGTTCCAGATTGAAATGGACCTGTCGCTGCTTCCTGAGCACAACCTGCTGCTGTCGGGACTGAAGGAGAGGGTTATCACCCAGCTGTTGCGCCCCAATGGCGACGACCGATTGGTTGGCAGGAGCGTCCTAATGAGTTTAGCCTCGCCGTCGTCGAAGCTGTACAGGGTTATGTTCGCTCCGCCCGTGGCTAGCAGCTTGCCGTCGGGCGAGAAGCAGACGCAATCGACGCCAAGCTCGTGGTTCTCGAACAGCTTCACTGGACCCCACGTGCCCCCCCCTTCGGTGTCGGATCCGGACTTCTTCCAGATCATAGAATGCTAAGCGAATTTGTTAGTTAGTTGTTGAAGTCCTCAGGGTAGTGGAAACTGAGTGGAGAGACTCACCTTCCCGCATGAACAAATGTGAGACGAAACAGGTTTCCTCTTTCTCACGAACTCAGGGTTTGGGCCAGGATTCGTTCCAACTTCGGAACAAACCGTCGGGAAAATTGCAAGCCGACCGACCCCCTCAGTGTGACCTTCCAAAGTCTGGACCTCCTTGAGTGAACTGGTCCAGATTTTCAAGTTCCCTTGAACTCCGTGGCAGCTGCGTGTTTGGGTTAGATAAATGGTGTATTTGGAGTGGAGATCGTAGTAAGAGGTTGTTGTTTTGTTTTGATGGGATGTGTGTAGAGGCCTGGTTGGCTTCGTCTATCTTCCACTCACCTGCTGCAGGACACGATTCCACCGTCCGGCAAAAACCGAATGTCCATCACATTGTCTGCATGGGCATCGAGCGCACGAAATTCTACCTCACCAGTCTTGGTGGAAAGGATAGAAATGGACCTGTTTATTGCCAGCACAACTTTGCTATTGTCGGGTGACAGTGCATAGCACTGGCAAGCTCCAATTAAGCCAGCACACGACCAAGTCGTGCCATCGGTGAGTTGGGATTTTGAATTCGGGTCAAACATAATGGCAGGGTTTGTATGGAGCACGTGAGCTCCGCGTCGTGAAAAAATCCAGGAATGAACAACATAGTAGCCATTTCACTTTCCGCGCCACTCCACATACCTGGGCTTAATCCAGCCTCGGAAAATGTCCCCCAAAGTTCAAAAACTGATTTCGAGTTCTATTACATCTCGCTTCGACTTGCCATACCCATTTCCACGAAACAAAGGTTGGGATCCACCCCCTTCTTTAATAATTTCAGACTCTGTGCAGGAGGAGGTTATCATTTGCGCGAGGGTAGTAAATGTATGTAAGAATGCGCAGGTTTAAACATGTGTCTATATTCTCTATTAAACACCTTGCATTCAGACCACCGGGTTCATCGTCTTTTCCTGCAACTCAATTCCCTTCACCGCAATTGTTTGCGCTATGTCATCAGGGGTACCAAACTTCTTCACAACCACCATCACAATCAGAGGGAGGAACACTGTTGCAATTGACTGTGTCGTCGCAAAAGCTACGCCCCAGGCGATCTCAAAGGAAGTGTGCTTGATCTCCCTGCAAGAGAAGGGGGCGTTGTTCGCTTCGATGTTTGCGCAAATTGCCTCACGGTCCTTCTCGCAGTCGGCCAACCAGCTCGACCTTTTTGGGACGGCGGTCCACGATAATGGACAGTCTGCTTGGGCCGCCTGGGGGGGGGTTGGGAGGAGCCCAGCGGGGACGTTTTGCCAACCACACCATCGAGGGATGCCGCAACCATTATATTGGTAATTGTCGTCCGGCATGCCAGGCATTTTCACCGACAAGATATTGGTACCCTCGGGTCGCTCCAATTTGGGAGATCCACCAAGATGTTGAATGTTTTGGCCACAGGCAGAAGTAGCAAATTTTGGTTCGTCTGCGGCAAGGTCAAAAGAGAAGAACTTCGTATAGTCATCGACGGAATTGGGGTCTTGATCCGAGCTCACTCCGCAATTTTCATGGGTGTCAGCGCAAGTCAAGCAAGATTTGTCGTTCATGCCGCTTTCGTGATTTGGTCCTTGTGCGTGTAACGCGTACTTCCAATCGCCACCGAGCCAATCGCTCTCGATATACTCACAGAAGCCCTGGCTCACTTTCATGCAATGCGGCTTCCCGCTAGAGATGCCAGCCCCCTTCTTATCATTCTCCAATTTAACCAGAGGTGATGAATCGACAAGAGTCGTAAGACCAATTCCCACTCCGCCTTCACCAAGATAGAGCATTGGCTCGCAGACCTTATCCAGGCTTGCGTCTGAGAGATCACTTCGCTCTATGGTCGTCTCGATTGTAGTCTTGCTTTCGCCCTGTTGAAGAAAAAGAGGAGGATCGCCAACAAACAAGTGTTCGAAAAGACCGACCACCTGAACATTGTGTTCCTCTTCAGATTACCCTTCGCCTTGACAACCTGGCTTGCTTTCACGTTCATGAACTCCGTGGAGATAGCCGCAGTCTTGAACTTGTCCATGATGGTTGCCATATTCTGCGACTATATTAGGTAATAAGCACTTAGTGTTAATTTCTGGTCGATTATTATGTGCACATGAGTGCTATATCATATTTTAGCACGTGTTTAGATATTTTTACAAAATTGCAACAAAATTGCCAAGAAATTGCAAAACATGATTTGCAACTTAGGTTAGCTCTGAACACCTGAACACAACTGAACACCAGAACACCTGAACACCAAACAACGCAAATTAAATATCACAATATCTTGCAACTCAACACCTCAAACCAACAACTAAATATATTACTTGTGTAGGGCAAACCAAACCAATGTCTTCCCTCTTCCGCCGCGGAGCCTCCCAGCAATCCATGCCCACCTTCACTCCCCCCACCCACCTCCCATCCGGTTCTGGTCGATCAATCTCCTCCTTCTCCCGTCACACCCGGGTCCCCTCCAAGGCCACCTCCCTCACCTACCTCTGGCTGTTCCTCTCCCTGCTGGCCATGTATGGCGGCTGGCGAATCTGCGGCTTTGAGGCGACGAGCGTTCTCGTCACCTGCTCCCCAACCGCCCTCGACAGCAGCAGCAGCAGCAGCAACAGCAACAGCAACAGCAACAACAACAACAACAATCCCACCGGCGCAGGCTGCATCTTCAAGGAGCGCACCGCTGGCCGTCTCTACACGTCCACCTCCGTCCCCAAACCCTCCTTAACCCAAAACTCAGTCCGTCAAGTCCGAGTAACCTCCGACGGCCGCCTCGTGGACATCGAAAAGCTCTCCCGGCGGGAGAAGCGGAAGCTGAACTACGCGTACGCCGTCGACTACACCGTGTTCCCGGACAGGCGCAAAGGCGGAAAAATCGTCAGCGAGACTGTCGTTCTCGGGAAGCATGGCCTCGGGAGGAAGCGGAGGTGAGCGAGCGAGTTTTATTTATTTTTAAGTTTTTGAAATTTTTGAGGTGTTGGTATTACTTTGGTTGTGGAGGGGGGCAGACCCCCCCCCCCCCCCCCCCCCCCCACCGCTGCGCTCGGCTTTCCGCTGCGTGAGGCGGAGAAATGTCAACATACGGCTGGACCCACTCCTAAACTAACCATATTATCATGTCCGCTCGGCGCAGCAAGAAGAACTCGCAGCGGTTCAACATGTACGTAAACGGGGAGGTGGACACCCTAAAGCTGAAGGAATCCAAGGGTTTTTGCTTCAGGGGGGTGATGCTTATCATCGGGGGGCTGTTCTTCTTCCTCCTGTGCTTGGTCTTTGGCCAGTTTGATGATGTCGGCAATTCGAATAATAGAGATAAAGATAGAATGATGGGCCCAGGGAGCGGGAGCGCCACCAGCGACGACGACTATCGCAGCAAGTATAGCAAGTATGCGAGCAGCAGTAGCAAGAGCATGTCGAACGGTCGGTGGTGAAAATCTGGATTCAATTTTATTGTTGGATTTTAATTTTTATTTTTATAAGTCCAAGTCATCTTCGTCATCGTCCCACCCGCCCCCGCTGTCTCCGCCCTCGGTCGCCGGGCTGAATTTGGGCTTCGCCGCAATTCCAAAGCTTGCGAAAATGTCGTCCGGAGGAGGAGGGGACGATTTCTTTTTCGTCGATTGCTCGCTGCTGCTGCTGCTGCCAACGCCGCTCGTATCCTGCTGCTGCTGCTGCTGCTGCCCCCCCTGCACCTGCCTCTGCCTCTGCTTGGGCTTCTTCATTAGGCTCATGGACTTGACCTTGCTCGCCTTTTGCTGACCCTGCTGCCTCATTTGATTCTGCTGGAGCTGCTCCCGGCTCTCCTGCAGGCTCATAGCTAGAGCCGCCTGGAGCTCGCCGTCGGCGTCGGCGTCGGATCCGCTCCGTCGACTCCCGCTCTGCATTTCGATGTCGTTGCTGTTGTTTTTGTTATTGTTATTGTTATTATTTTTGCTATTATCGTCCCCCCAATCATCCCAATTATCATCCCCCCCCGTATCACCATCTCTCTCTCTGTTATAAAACCCCCACGAGTCCCCCCC
>BRYC01000652.1:32058-43089 GCA_030267985.1 Parmales sp. scaly parma | reverse complement strand
TGCGCCTATCTCTACTGGGGGAGCGTGGGGGGGGGCGGTTAAGCTTTCTAGGCTGTTTGTCGACCAGAAAAGGGCTGAGAAAAAAAAATAAGTTCCTTTTTGTTAATAACTGATCGGGGGTGGGAGAGAAGCTGGAGAAATAATTATTTATTTGAGTAGGGGTTGATTCAGAGCGGTTGGGTAATCATTTTTAACCTATTTTTAAGATATGTTTTTCAACAGCCGCATAAAAAAATTTGCAGCAAATTCGTTCACAAAAACGAAAAACATTTAAAACATTTTCAACAAGTCAAACCAACATGGCCATCACTTCAAGCACACAAGCCGCCGAAGCCGAGGACAAAAATGCTCGACTGGAATACATCAAGATAATTAAGAAAGCCCAAACCTCTTCTCCTTTTGAGAAGTCGGTGTTTGAGCAAGTTAAGAATGAGATTTCCAACTCGTCTCAAGTTTACGAGGTGCTGGATCCTGACCTCTTCATCCCGAAGTGGAAGGTGTTAAGTGAAAAGGTTGGGATTGGCAAATGTCATGGAGTCGTTGAGACCTCCCCTGAAGAGCTTCTTGCCTGGCTCTGGCACAACGAGTCCAACCAGTCGAAAGCATCTCACGTGAAGCAGAATGGCTCTGACTCGTCAAAGTTCCCCAACAAGGTGGTCTGCCGCATAAATGACCACAGCAACATCAACTATTCTTGCCGAAAGCTGGGCGCTCCCCTTGCCGCTCGTGACTGGCTCACCCGCGGCATTTGGAGGAAGATTGATTCTGACAGCTACATGCTCATTTTCAAGTCGATTGCTGACGACGACCCGGACGTTCCGCAATCTTTCCAAAAGACCTCTCTTGAGAATGTTGTAAGGGGGGAGCTAACGGCAATTTACAAGTTTCGCCGCCTCCCTTACGACCAGACGAATTTCACCATGACAGCCAAGGCTGACGTCAAGGGGAGCATCCCGACAAAGTTGGCCAATAGGGCAATTTCCAAGGTGCTAAACACAGTGCTACGAGCCTGTGAGTACTTTAACAAGCCCGGCCGCATTGACCAGGTGAGAAAAGGTCCTCAATTCCTCAACTTCCCACCCAATTCTAAACACCTCCTCACCTCACTCGGGGTTTTTTTCACTCGGCGCCGCAGCTAGAACGCGAAAACTTTATCAAGAATATCACCTCCACCCCCCCCTTGACCCGCGAAGAGTCCGATTTGATTTCGCGCGGCCTAACGTACGCCAATGTCAAAGCGTCCGACTCAATCATTGAAAGGCACATATCGGAAGCCAAGGATGATTTCTTAAAGCCAACAACGTGGAGGCGCATCAGGGACGACAGACCAAACGCGAAATTATATTTGAAAGCCATTGAAGGAGTTGGTAGCAGTTGGGGCAAGTGCGTAGTGAGTGTGCACGCCAAGCCCGCCATGGTCCTAGCTACCATGTGGTTCATGTGCAGCAAGGTGAGCAACCGCAACAGGAACTGGAACTGGAACTTATTCTAAACCTAACTACCCCACCCTGCCGCAGGCTCGGATGAAACGGCACCAAAAATCAGAAGGGAACATAATGCGAAAGTTATACAACCCGTCAAAGGTCAAGGGGAACAAATTTGATCCCCAAAATCCCCACACCCCCAAACCCTCGGCCTTCACCCCCTTCCCCTCTGCCAAAACCCACACGCAGTACTTCGTGACGCGGAAGAACATGCCTGCACCCTTCCGCAAGCGAGAGGTTTCCCTCCGTTGCGTGTGGAAGTCTTTTCCTGATAATAAGAAGCATGTGATTGTGTTCGAGGTGAGCCGCCGAGCCGCATCCAATTCACTCAAATTATCATTCATTCACACACACTAACCTACTCAATCGCAGCCCGCGGATCAGCCCTACTCGGGCCCAAATGCAAAAAAACAAGAAAACTTTCTGGGCGCTTGCGTGCAGCTCAAAGTGCGGGGCCTGATTCTCATTAGCCAACTAGCGGAAAACGTTTGCGAGGTTACTTACGTGTTGAACTTCGTGGACAAGGTTTACATTCCCGTTAACGTTCTGAACACCAAGTTAATAAGCGGAATGGCCGCGATCAACTTTTTGAAGGACGCTTTTGAGCGATCTGGCCTCCAAGTTGACCAGGAACTTAGAGATGCGTTTGTTCAGGACATTGGGGATAGTGGCCACGTTGACAACGGTCACGTGATTGAGCCGATGAGGGGGTTGGTTGACGAGAGCTGCAAGTGGGTTGTGTGGAAAAAGGTAAAAAATAATGCGGACAAATCGGGCTCAAATCAATTTCTCCACCCTAACCCAACCCACCAACTTTCTCAGCTGGAAACCAAGTACTACAACAACAATATTTTTGTCGACATGCAAATTCACGAAGACAAGTCGGGGGTGTGGGGCAAAGCCGAGGCGATAATCGACACGAGCGCGGCGGAGTGCTTAGCGTGGAGCTGGGATGTTTGTTCGAATGAATCAGTGAGACAAAATTCCATGCAAGAAAAGTTGGTAATCAAGGCTCACAACGAGAGACACATCACTTTTCAAACGTTGGTCAAGCCATTTGGGAAGTTACCGCCCTGCGAGTACGTGAATGATATGTACTGGGGTGAGTTGGAAGGTGGTAAGTTTGCGTTGGTGTTCAAGCCGAGTGATGTGGTTGTTGAATACGGACAAACAATTATAAGGTGAGTGGAGTGGGTGGCAAAATTGAGTGAATAATTCTTGAGCCAACCCAACCCAAACCCATTCGCAGCAAGCGCTCCCTAATCCGCGGAACGAGTGAGGGCTTAATGATAATTCAACCGATAATAAACGAAGGAAGAAACATAGATCAGTGCAAGATTACGTGCTGGAACCGCGTGACGACCGGCGGTCCCACAAAACACACTGGCGATTCTTTTCAGAGGCTCCAAGCGGCTCAGCAACTCAACCTCGTTACCCGAATGCAGACGAAATTCAAGCGTGACTTTGAGATTGACGAAGAAGAGCGTCTGCAGGTGAGTGAGCGAGCGAAGCGAGCGAGCCTTGATGAAAACGAGCATACTGGCGATGGATTCCCCGAAATAGCTGCAGACGGCCACATCCACTACTAAACTTACCCACTCAATTCATTTGGCTTGCTCGTTTCGCTCGTCCTTCATTAAAAATGCGCACAATCTCGCTTCGCTCGGCGCAGCTCATGATCACCATGGCCATCGACGAAAATGAAATTTATAGCTCCTCAGAGAATAATTTGGTAAAGAGGATTCGAAAAAAAATGGAGAGCATCAACGAGAAGCTCTTTAAGCCATTGAACAGCCCGGACTTTCGCACCAAAATGAGCATCGCTCACGTTGAGGGAGAGCCCAACTCCTACCTGAAAGCAGGTGAGTGTGTGAGTGAGTGAGTGAGTGAGTGAGTGAGTGAGCGAGCGAGCGATACGATAAATATATTATAATATGTACGCGAGCCAAAGCCTCGCCTAAACTAACCCTTGCTCTGTGCAGAGGTCATCGTAGACACGTCCGTTGAGGAATGCGCAGCCTACACTTTCACCACCATGAGTCGGAAGAAGGTTAGGATCAATGACAGGAAGGACGTGCTGTTTCGCCAGAGCAGAAAGTTCAACGATCACTGTCAGGACTTTTTGCTCGTGAGGGACTTCGGTTTGGGCTTGAGGCCCCGGCAGTTCTTGACGAAGCACATCTGGAAGCGGATAAATGGCGGAAAGTTCGTTCACGCCATCGAAAATGTAGAAGAGAGTGAGTTGTTCCCTGAGCCTGCTATACCAAATCCCACCGTGGCGACAAAATCCAAGGGGTGCATTTTTTATGAACCAGTATTCGACGTTCATAACGCCAACACCAACCACCAAGTAACCAAGGTGAAGTACATTGCACAGTTTACACTGGGTGGCATTATCCCGCACCAGCTTGTTGACATGACTGCCGTCGGTCACCTGTCCGAATATAGCCTGACTCGCAAGTTATTCTGCAAAGGTGAGCGATCTTTGAATCGGGAATTGGCTGTAAACTACAAAAATAACTAACTGACCTTATATACACTCGGTGCGGTGCGGTTGCGGTGCAGACTTTGAGATCGACCTGGAACGTAGGGAGGCGCTTAAACTAGAAATGAGAACCCTCAAATCACAATCAATTCCACACACCGTGACCGAAATGGAGGATATTGACAGGGCCAAGTGGATGGTGAAGGTGAGTTAGCGGAGCGGACTGGAGCAGAGCAGAGCATCACCTCACCTCTAACAATATATTTGTAATTTGCAAGTAGTCGTTCAAACAAATAGAGTCCAACATCAAGACCACCACCTTTGCAACGTCCAGCGAGCTGGTTAACGTGGCAGCCGCTCAACTGAACGGAAAGACGTGGGTGAAATTGAGCACGACAGTCAGGTGCGGGGGCGAGGAGGCACTCGCGTTTTTGCTAAATAAGGATAGCCGGTCAATGATGAGCGAGAACGATTTGGTGGAGAAGGAGGTGGTAAGGGAAAAAAATAGGTTGACGGAGCGAGACAAGGGGGAGAATAATTCTGGTCACACCCAGGTCGTGAGCGTGTATGAGAGAAAAATGCTGATCAGCGGGACCAAGGTGAAAAACCAAATTATCCGTCGGTGTGTTTGGAAAGAAGACAGCAAAAAGATTGGGAATTTTCTTGTTCTCTCCTCCCCCACCCAATGCGCAATGTCAAAAGTTGTTAACAAGAGGCACAATAAGGACTTCTTGGAGGTGATCGACCAGTCCATAGTTTCAACGAGGATAATTCAGATTTCCGCATCAGAGTCATCGATCGAATTTCTGTACGACCTGGAGAGGAAATCAGCCACAAATAACACAAAAAAAGGGGGGCCTCACCAAGCATCGGGGAGCTGGGAAACCGACTCCACGATCAAACACAAAAAGATTTTCGAGTACGTCCGCCAGGGGCACGATTGTGAGTACCGAACCTTGGTGAAGATGCAAAAGTCATTTCAGGTGAGTGAGACAGAACAAAACAGAACAGAATTTAGCACAATTCACACCTAAACCCAATCCATTTCTCAGAATTGGAGAGAACTGAAGGACGACCTTGACGAACGGGATGGACGTGCGATAGGGCAGATGCTCATTGGATCAACCAGCACATTCCTGAACAGCCGAACGCGCAAAGGTCGGGGACTTCGAGTGCAGAAATTCTTTGAGGAGGTGATCGAAGCGAAGCGAGCGAGCGAGCCTTTTGGAATACGAGAATACGAGCAACTACTAAACTAACCCACTCAATTCGATTCACTCCTTCTTCTCTCGGCGCAGTTTCACGCGTTGAAAACTCTGAAAACGATCCACCCGTTTTTTGAGAAGATGGTTGAAGCAGCTGTTTATCATCTCCTTGACGACGAAGAAAAACGCAAGATTCACGCAGAATCGCCGAAGAAGCTGGAACTTCTGGTGGTTGGCGACGGAAGAATGCTGGGCGTTTCGTTTTTGAGATTTCTTGAATCTTCCGCGACGACAACATCCGCATTTGACTCGTGGGTGAAGAAGCACCCTGCCTTGGAGGAATTCGGCGACAAGTATAAGTTTTTCAGACCCTTGATGGAAAGGTGAGTGAGCGAAGCGAGCGAGCCTTGAAGAAGACGAGCATTGTTTGATCGAGACGTAATGGCTGCAGACGGCTACATCCACTACTAAACTAACCTACTATCTCGTCTGGCTCGCTTGGTTCGCTCGGCGCAGGATTGGAAATGAATATAGAAAGTCAGCGACGTGGAGGAAAATAGCATTGAGCATTGGAGCAAGCTTGCTGAGTATGGCCGATGTAGCGACAGACTCGTACGCCATCTATTACCATTGGCACAACGGGAACAGTCACGATGCAATATTGATGATCTTTCTGCTGATTTTAAGCACAATTCTGCAGCTCGCTACGGTTGCGGCGGTGCATTTCAAAAATAAGAAACAAATGGTGCATGAGATGTTTCTCACGCTGACCTACTTAAAGCCGGCGAAGAATTTCTTCAGAGTGCTCACCGACGCCAAGATGGAGGGGCACGAGATTGCATCGCCCATGAACGAGGTGAGCACAACCCGCGAGCGAAGCGAGCCAGCAACACCATGCGCTAGTTGTGACTAGCTCACTCTTGGCTTGCTGCTCGCTTCGCTTCGCTTGCAGCTCAACAACAAAAATCTAACTCTCCAAATCCAACGCAGCTGATCGCGTTCAAGGTGGTCGAGGTTTTTGCGGAAAGCATACCAATGACCGTTGTCCAGTTAAAGACACTAATGGTGGGGAAGGAGTTCGATTGGGTGCTGATGGTGGCAATTTTGGTCAGCGTAACATTTGTAGCTGAGGCTACTACCTATATTACTTACGTTAAGGACATTGGGGTGCTTAGCAGGGCAACAGGAAAGCTTTTCTACGGTTTTGTTCCGTTGGGTAGAGTTAGGCGAATGGTTGTGAAGGTGGGTGAGCCGATCTTGTTGAGTGTGTGAGCCAGGCCAGCTTGAGTGCATGTAGTGCCATAACTAACCCACCCACCAAATGCACAAAAATGCGTTAGCGGTGCATGTTTGTCAGTTGCTTTTGTCAAATGATGGGGAAATGCTTGCAGCTCAATGTGTTGGCACAGGTTGGGGGGTGGTATCTCGTTTTTACTGTTGCGAGCTTTGAATTGCTTGTCTATTTCATCTACAAGGCTGTGCGAAGAGATTTGAGGTATTGGCCGCCCTTGCCGGGGAAATATAGCATTTTTGTATCCTGGCTGATGCGAGTTGTGGTCAAGACTGTCAGTGATTTCACAGGATTTTTGCATGCTCGGCATCCGTACGAGATGGGCGGGTTCTACTGGCTGCTGAACGGCGTCTATGTTCAAATGAGTCTTTTAGGGGCGCTAAAACTGAAAAAGGAGTTCGGGTGGAAGATTCATGGGAATGATGGAGACGAATTCCCAGCATTTTCAGACGAATGCTACCGAGATATTGCCTATGTTCTTCTAGTGTGCTGGATTGTGAGCATGGCGAGCATAATTTTGGCATCCGAGAAGGAATTTCGCCACACGTTCTACTCCCTTCGCACGGCGAAGCAGTACAGTTTTGCGCTGTTCAACTGCGAGTCCGACTCAATCAAAATTCGGGTCCTTAGCGACCACAGAGATTTTTACAGCTGGTACGAGGACAAAATTAAGGAATGGTTTCTGGAGAATTGGGACGAATGGATGGCTGCAAGACCTGACTGGCTGACCGACGAATGGATCGCCACCGTTCCTTTTAATTTATTGTTGCTTGTGGAAAACGACGCTGATGGAAGTGGGTTGGATAGATTTGTTACGGAGGAAACAGAGGGAACAGAGGAAAGGAAAAGAGGCTGGTTCAGTTTTTTGCCATGGGGTCTTTGGGGTAGCATACACCCAAAATACGCGCCAACTGTTCCTTCCGCCTATGGCGAGGCGGACGACGAGGAAGAAATCCACAGTCACAGCTATAACGACAATCACGGTCACAGTTACAGTAAGTAGCGAGGGGGACACCGCCCATAACGTTGTGCGTGTTTTGAAAAAAAACAAATCTCATAATTAAAAGTGCTGGTCGTCGCGCTCGATGACCTCATAATTTGTTTTGGGGGATTTGCTTCGAGGCAACAGCGGCAACGGTCGAAATTTTTGCCCTTCACCTGGATTGGCTGCTGTATAAAGGCGTTGACCTTCAAACCCCGTGGAGGGCTGTGTGGGCCAGGGATGGCCTGTTGAGGAGAGGGTGAAAGCCTATCGAATCCGAGCTAAAGACGACGAAGATTGCCTTTTGGAGCATTGTGGATTTTTGGGAAAGTTCGTGACATGGGATACTTGGGTTGTTGACTGTGAGGACAGAAAATTGTATATTGTGTACTCCGAGGTTCTCTCAATTAGGTGAAAATTTACAAATATTTTTAATTTTACAAATTTTGGGTAGTGCAGCCACAGAGAAAAATTGACGCAAGGTGCATATAGATTGGCTATAAGTTTAATTTTCTCCATTCATTATCTTAGTTGTGTTGCACACAGATTGAATCGAAAGATTCCAATTAAAACACACCGTGCGACTTCCTTACAATGTTTGCCGACTATAGTTCTCTCACATCCTTTGAGAAACTTGCTCACAGCCTCGCTCAGGCTCTGAAGGCCTTCCACCTTCAGTCTAGCTACGGTTTTATCCGCTTACCAATTTTTGGTTCTGGTTCTGTGGCAATTGTGCAGACGATCCTCCATTTTGACGACTTTACAGGGTCACACTGGCTCGTGGAGGTCAAGCTGCACACACCCTCGTCATCCTCAACTGCATCCCCGTTCTCGTTGCCCCGGATAGTGGGATTTGACGAGCCGCACCAGCCCCACCAGTACATTACTGTCCGCATCGCGAGTCGGCGAATAAAACGCTCTCAGCTTGCGACGATCAAGGGTGCGCTTACTGATGCTTTGGTAAGCTGCTCTTGCTCGATGCCCGCGTTTGTGGTTTCGTTCGATGATGATGTGGTTGCCGACACGGAGTTATATTTCTCCAAGCCAGCTCTTGCGATGAAAGTTTACTCACGTCCAACAAGATCGAGATCAAAGTCAAAGTCAAAATCAAAGCCCTTGATGACTGTGCGAAGAGAAAACCACTACATTCCCGTGTGCTCTCATTTCAATCTGTTCAATCACTTTGAGTGTGTTGATTACTGCGCCAGCCACGTTGTTTCAACCGTCTTCAGGCTTGTCGACCTAGAAATAGACCACCACGGTGTCGGTGGGGGGGGGACAATTGGTCAGCTCCTCCAGATCCTATCAGTAGATACAAGTGATCTGTTGGATGATTTTTCAGCTGCCTCCTTGGAAACGAAGGGGCGGGAGCTCTTCTTCACGGAGAGAGAGAGTGGAGTAAGGGCGCGGCTCTTTGTGAGCGCGTTTTGTTCCAATCCGGAGGGAGGCGAAATTTCGGGATTAGTATCCTATACTAGGTGTCTGCAATGATTGAATTGAATTGAATTGCATTGAATTGAATTGCATTGAATTGAATTGAATTGAATTGAATTGAATTGAATTGAATCGAATTGAATCATCCGCAAAGTAAAAATAAATTCTAAACGGTTTTAGTTATCCATCTACTTGTGAAACATCCCCTCAACAACCAGTGTCGCCTTCCTGCGCTTGAGCATCATCTCCTCGAAGGTTGCTGCCAGGCCGATCCTCTTCTTTGCCCACGGCTCCCCGAACTTCTTAAAATCATTATCTTGGCCATCTTTCCTCCCCTTCCTCCCCTGACCCTTTTCCTTGCCCCCCCCCACCTCCTGTCCCCCCCCGTCCCCTCCCCCATAGTTCGCGTTGCTGACCCTAATTATCTCATCGAGCCAAGTAACCCTCTCCGTCCATTTCCACTTAACCCTCGGAACCTTCCTCTCGGGCGGTTCCTCAACGACCTGCGGCACGGCCGGCGGTGGGGGGGAAGGAACAACGAGCGGAACGTGCTTGTTCCTGAAGACTCGCTCAACCTGGCTCCAGATGTTCTCCTGAGTTGGTGAAGTAATTTTTGGTGGCTTTTTGGGCGAAGGGGAGCTGGAGTAGATTTCGGGCAGGGAGGTTGCGTACAGCGAGTGAACGGGCTCAAAGTCAAGTTCACTGCCGTCGATCGGCCTGAAGTGCTCTCGTTCCTGCTCCTCCCCACTACTCCCCTCGAACGAATGCATCAGCCTTCTCCCCTCCCTCTCCACTGCCCTCCTCCACCCCACTTCCAACACCCCCCTCGCAAACTCCCTCGCAACCTTCTCCCTCGCCCCTTTCCCCCACAGCTTTCGTGCCCCTTTCGCCATCTCACTGTACTCGAACTTGTACTGTTCTACCCCTTTCGCCTCCTTCCCCCCCCTTCCAGTGAGACCCGTAAACGGGTTCTTCATCATGTTCCCGAGGGACGGCCGCCGCTCGCGGAGGTGGGTTAGCCCGGCGCCAAGAGCGGTCAGCTTGCCGGAGCCGGGGACCATGACCTTGAATTTTCCGAAGGGTTTTGGTTTTGGTTTTGGTTTTGGGTGGGGGTGGGGGTTTGGGGGTGAAATTTCTGCCGACGGTGACGTTGCTGATCAAAATAAATTATTGGGTTAGTTGCAACGTATGGAGGTTTTCGACTCTCAAAATTGGACACTGTGGCTCGTTCGGCCGCGCCGGCCAAGCGCATCTTTTCGTGCAACGCGATTATTCAGGGACGGTCCAGATCAGGGTCATGTGCTCGCTAGTCAATGCGAAAACTCAAAAAAAGGCTAAAAAAAGGCGAAATCACGGGTTCGGCCAGGCGCATCTTGATGTGCACTGCAATTATAAGAAAAACGGTCCAAAACTAATTATCTAACTCGCTCTCGCTCACCTTGTCCTCGCCCTTGAGCAGCAAGTCCTCCATCATGTGACGTTGGCGACTCAGGAACGAGCTGATCGATGATGTTGCCCAGCTCGTCGTCCTCGTTCTTCTCCTTCTTCTCCTTCTCCTTCTCCTTCTCCTTCTCCTTCTCCTTCGCCTTCGCCTTCGCCTTCGCCTTAGGACTCAATTTCCCGAACCCCCTCGGCTTCAGCAGCGCGCCCATCTTGACCTTACTGATTGACGGCGCGTTGAACTTGCGCGATTGCGCTGCAGCACCTCCTGAAGAAGATGCGCCGATCCCATCCACCCCGGAGGAGGAGCCGCCACCACCCTCCGCGAGCTTAGCCGACCTGTCCGCGTAGAAGGCTGCGGCTCTCTCCTTCAGCTCCATCTTCAAGAGCCTGGCCTTCTCCCCCTTGTGCGTGTTTGTGGTTATTGTAGTAATTGCAGTAATAGTTGCCTTCGCGGGCTGCTGCTGCTGCTGCTGCTCGTGTTCCGCCGCCCTCCCCCCGAACAATATCCTCTCCCTGAGCTCCCTCGCCCGGTCGGTTTTTGCCCTTGCCTTTTTCCGTGAGTTATCCACCACGAGCTTCTGGGTTGTTAAGAAGGAGGACAAGTTCGCAAGCCCGCCGCTGCTGTGGAGCTGGAGGGACTTGGCGCGGGAAGCGGCGGAGAGGAGCTCCAACTCTGTGCCAGTCAGGTGAGTAGTGGAAGGGGGGGG
>BRYC01000652.1:12303-24115 GCA_030267985.1 Parmales sp. scaly parma | reverse complement strand
GTCAGTTGAATATTGTTGAGTAAAATGGTTTGCTCACTCACCTTGCTCAAATTTGATGAGCACTGGTTTCGGAACAAAACGCTTCACCTTGATCAAGAACTTGCTCATGTCCACGGTGAACTTTGCGCACATCAACTTGCTGAACGAGCTAATTGTCGAGTTGCGCGACATTCGATCGCGCGGGTTGAGCATAGGCGAATCAAGTTCCCTCGCCAACGATGGCGAGCCGCGACCTAAAAGAGTTGTGCTGGAGGGATTGGGAGGGGTAAGGGTCCGCCGCCTCCTCCTATTCTCGTCATTAACTTCATTTTGCATAGTTGCGTGGGTTGGCGAAAACTCAATCGTTTGGTCCATGCCGACAACCTCTCCAACAACGCAGAATTCCACATTGTTTGCCACCGGAATGAGCTCCTTAACAGAACCATTTTTAATTTCGCCCAGCAACCTCACGGAATTTGGACACAATACAACCTCGTTGTAGTTGGTTAGCTGCAGAGAGTTTGTGGCTGCGTCAAGGCTTTCTCCGATGAGAAAGTACATGGAGGTTTCCTTCACGCCAACGTGAACCAAGCCTCCCCTTCCAAAACCGACTCCAACTTTGATTTTCAAGTTTTTGAATGAATCTTCGCTCACGCCCAACTGGAACCGGTGCACAACTGATTTGGCGCACTTCGTTGCGTAAAAGGTTGATTTGGCATGGCCAGCCTCAGTGTCAGACCGAAACACGCAGATCAAAACATCCCCGAGAAATGATACAATGTCGCCATTGGATTCTTCAACCAAGTGAATAATGAACTCAAACGCATCGTTCAGCTTCTCCGCGCGTGTATCAAGATGGTCGAGTTTGGCCAACGAAGAGAGGTCGAATAATGCGGTGCAAAGCTGCTCTTCCCCAGAGATTTTGTTTATTAGCCTGTCTTCAATCTCATTTGAGTCATCAATCTCATCTCGTAGAACTTGGGGGATGAACGAAAGCAGGTTTACGATGTCCTTTTTCTTTCCCGCTGTTTCCGCAAGGAGGAGCTCGTCCATATAGCCACGTCAAGTAACGAAAAAACAGTAGTTGGTTTTGATGAAATAAAAATAAAAAATCAATTTATTGCCGCTCATTTAACGCTCCAAAGATATTACTACGCTACGACAATATTTTCGCATGGCTTCCATATATTCTGATAACGTTAACAACGTATTCCCTGCTTTCCATGCACTCAAAATTGGGCTTAGCAACACATCATCGAAAACCAAAACCCTTCTTCCTGCTGATGTGTTTGTCGCCTCCTACCTTGCTAGTGACCAGCGGATAGACGGGAACATTCACCTAGTCGTAGATACTAAGATGTGCGATTTCATGACCGATGAGCAGGTCCCTGCCGTTGTCGATAGCATAATAAAAGCGGCTCAAGATGGTGCTGCAACAGTTCACACAATATCAATCCGAAACCATCGAGTTGCCAATGCTGGAGCTGCGAGTCTAGCCAAGCTCATTCCGAAGACGGTGTTCGAGGAGGGAGAGGAGAAATTGGAGGGCACACACAACGTGGGATTGGAGGTTCTGGACTTGGGAGGCAACGACATTGAGGCGGAAGGTTGCAAGGCGATTTGCGAGGCAATCAGCAAGAACAACAAACTTCGTGAGCTGAACTTATCCCATAATCCGTTGGGACGCAACGGTGGCTATGCAGTGGCTGAGATGCTAGAGGAGAACGTGGGTTTGACCAACTTGAACTGCGGAAGCGCTGATCTCCGAATGGACAACGTAATCGCAATCATGTCGGTCATGAGGAGGAACGAAATGATCGAACGTCTGTTCATCTCCAACTGCAGGACGTTTAGTCTGCAGGAGGATTTGGCGGCGCAGACAACGAGGATGCTCGAGTTCAACTCCACTTTGGTGGAGCTGAACTTCGAAAGCAATAATGTCGGGGATGAGGGGGCGGTTCTATTTGCCAGCGTGCTCGAGAGGAAGAATACCACCTTACGGGTGCTGAGTTTGGCTACAAACCACATTGGGGTGAGAGGAGCGGAGGCCCTAGCGAGTTCGCTGATGAGGCGGACAAACTTGGTCAGCTTGAGTTTGAGTAATAATAGGATTGGAAATGAGGGTGCCAAGGCGTTTGGAGCTGCGCTGGCGAGGATCAACACGCTGAAAAGTTTGGACTTGAGGTACAATTCAGTGGGTGACGAGGGGTTGGTGGAGGTGGCTTACGGGGTGCAGGAGAACAGTAGCTTGAGCGAGTTGAAATTGTGGGGGAACGATTTTCAAATGGGAGTGGCGAGCGAGTTTTTGGGTTTGCTGCAGAATCGGTTCAGTTACTTCGGAGTCTGTGATTTGATTTCCGGCCGTTCTTGAATGACGACACTTATCAGGTGGAGAGGTTGTGTTGGCGGCTCAGTGAATTTGAATAGAAT
Source organism: Parmales sp. scaly parma (assembly GCA_030267985.1). Classification (NCBI taxonomy): domain Eukaryota; class Bolidophyceae; order Parmales; species Parmales sp. scaly parma. Next base: position 21,706 of record BRYC01000652.1, on the reverse strand, counting down.
TGGTTGCATTGCAAATAAATCTAAAATTATGTATATATTTTACCGCAGCGAAATGAGTATTTGCTCGCTCAGGTCATCGATGCTCGTCCTCAGCACGCTCACATCTTGATTATTGCTACTTTTGTTATTGTCGTTTTCATTGTCATTGTCGTCGTTGCTATTTTTATTGTTATTGTTTTTGATATAACTCGTGAAGCTGGTCTCAGCAGAGTAGGAATAATAAGCATTCTCCTTTTCGTGAATCAACTCGTCCGCACTCATAATTTTTTTTAGTATGGCGAGGCTGACGTCGGGTAACATTGTTCCGCTCGCTTCAGCTGGTAGGTACCGCCGCCTCCTGTTATTCGGCGGTGGAGGAGTCGGAAAAAGGCTCAAGTTCTGAATTTTGCCTTGCTCCTTCTCCTTCTCATTCCCCTTCTCCTTCTCCTTCTCCTCCTCCGTCCAATGTAATTTCGTCCCAATTTTCCTCAACAGCCTCTCCTCAATGCAACTTGTCGTTATCATACTCTCATCTAGATCAATTTTCACCTTCCTTTCCCCCCTCGCCCTCCGCTCCCACTCGACGATGCTCTCCATCGCCTCCCCACCGCAGACGAAGCTCCTGTTCCTGGCGTCGTTGGCCGCTGCAACTTGCCTGTTTCTCACGTGCTTGATGACCTCTTCCTCCACTTCCGCGATTTTGTGGTTGTGGTTGCTGTTGCTGTTGCTGTTGCAGTTGCCCATCCTCGCGATCCTCAACTCCTCCGTCAACCCCCTAATCTCCATGTTCTTTTTCGGGATTAATTTCTCCCTCTCCCCCCTGATCTTTTCAGCCATTTCTAGCCGCTCTTCCAGCTCCTTCCTCTCGGCCTCAACCTCAGATAGCTTTGTGTCGAATGCTTTCCTTAGCAGCTCGAGCTCTTCCCTCTCCACGGCCAGCTTGCGCTCCATGCTCTTGACCCGACCCGAAGAAAACGAGTCCGAAACTAAATTCTCTTTGACTTGGAATTTTACCTGTTCGTCCTGCTCCTTGACGGCCTCCTCGAGTTCCCTAAGTCGCTTCTCCTGCGCCTTGAGTCTGGCGGTTTTGGTGTTTTGCGCCACAGCGATGGATTTTTTGTGGGCTCGCAAGGATTTTTTTACTGAGAGCTTCTGGAGTGAAAGGGTTTTGTTTAAAGAGGTTTGGAGGCCGATTTGGGCGGCAAGATCGTCATCGTTGTTTTTCTCTTGCTCCTCCTCCTGCTCATGATCCTTCTCCTCCTCTTCTTCCTCCTCCCTCCTCCCCACCTCTTCCTTTTTTCCCCTCAAGTACGTTCGAACCAATTTGATCCTCTTGTTGATTGCATCAATCTCCCCCGCCCTCCGAAAGACTTCCGTTTCCATCTCCTCCACCCTCTTCTTCGTCTTTTTGAGAAAGATTACCTGGTTTTCTAATTTCATACTCTTGCCGATGACAACCCCCTGACTTCTCGAGAACGTCGTCTCGAGCTCTCTTAGCCTCTCCAAATTTCCTCTCCTCTCCTCCATCAAACGTTCCTTCGCATCAACAACCGCCCTCAGCTTGCTTTCGTAGCCGACGTTGACGTTCTCCCTCTCTTCGTCTTCGTCGTCCCCTAAGGTGTTCCCCCTAAGGTGCTCCTCCTCGTCCATCCATCTCCTAACAACAAGCGATATGAAATTGTTCGACCAACTCTTGAACGCCAATCTTCCAGTCCTCTCCCCCAGCCTCCTCCGCACCTTCTTCCCGCTCGCCCTCGCCCTCTTTCTCGGCAGGAAAAACTTCTCCTTCCAGTTCTCGAACACCCTCCTAACCTCCCTCCTCCTTGCAGTGTAAATTTTCAGAACTGCCTCGATCCTTCTCCCTCTTCCGCACGCCAGCTCGAGCTTCTTCGCGCCAACAAACTCGCCCCATTTCCGAAAGGCGAAGACGAATTTGTCAGCCTGGTTTGCTTTTCCCAGCAGCCCAAGTCCCCGCTCCAAGAGGGCTAATACGACCAACCGACGCTTCCACCGTCCAAAGGCAGAAAGAGTAACGGTGCGGAAATAGTGCTTCACCGCCAAGACGTTTTTCCGCCTGCAGACTTTCCACGCGTGGTGGATCGAGGACCATTTGTAAAACGACTTGTACATGTTTCCGTTACGGGAGTGGAGGAGGATGAGGCGGACGGCCTGGCGGCGGAGCTTGAATTTTGATTCCCTGCGCCAAGCGGAGCGCCGAGCGGAGCGCCGAGCGGAGCGCCGAGCGCCGAGCGGAGCGGAGCGCCGAGCGGAGCGGAGCGCCGAGCGGAGTGCCGAGCGGAGCGGAGCGCCGAGCGGAGCGTCGAGCGGAGCGCCGAGCGGAGCGCCGAGCGGAGCAAGGCGCATTTTCACGAGCGAACCAAACCAAGCGAGTCAAACGAATTGAGTGAGTTAGTTCAGCAGTGGATGTAGCCGTCTGTAGCCATTTCGCGGGATTCATCGCGAGTTTTCTCGTCTTCCTCAAGGCTTGCGAGCGAAGCGAGCTGTAAGCGAAGCTAGCCAGCAACACCTACACAAGTTGCGACTAGCTCGCTTCGCTTGCTGCTCGCTTCGCTTGCTGCTCGCTTCGCTCGCTGGCTCGCATGCTCGTCTTCCTCAAAGCGCACTCGCTTCGCTCGCTCACCTCCTCGCGAACGTTGCCCACGCTCTGAACACGTTGACGTTGAGCTTTTCTTTGGAGTGCCTCAAAGCCAAATACCAGCACTTGTCCGCCGCCTTTCGAGCAGTTAGCTTCGATTTCCAAACCCGCCAAATTCTCCGGCACAGGTTCACAGCGCCCATCCTTAGGGGCAGGAACGTGCCGTGCCAGGTGTCGAAGAATTGAAGGATTGTGGTTCTGTTGGAAATTCGCGATACTTGGGCGGCTATTTTTTTCAGCGCCGTTATTCGAACTGTGGTGGACCGGTTCCACCTTCGAAAAACTATTTTCTGCCACGTGCGGTCCGCTTTCTTTGCCTTCTCCCTGAATTCAAGTTCGCTCATAACGCTCCTCCTCCACATCCTCTTCCACACGATTATAACATTCTTCGTTCTCGCTAAATCGTTAACCGCTCCAAGCGCCCTCCTCCACCTGACCCTCTTCACCGTGTTGTCGTGCCAATTACTCAGCACTCCCCTAGCCCTCGCCAAGAGCCTCTGCCGCTGCGCCGAGCGAAGAAGGTGCGAAAACGAATTGAGTATACAATGTTAGTTTTATAGTGGCTCATATTTTCTCGTCTTCCAAAAGGCTCGCTCGCTTCGCTCGCTCACCTCGTGGATCCCACTCTTACGACTCGCGACGTACTCGATCTTCCACTTGAGCATCATTTGGCGTACAATGGTGGAGTTCGTAACCGCCCGGCTCCGAGCCCGCAGGTTCGCGACGCCGGTCCACCACTTTCTCATTTTTTCAAAGGCCGTCCAAATTCTGTCTTTATTGCGGTTGACCACCATTTTCCGGTGGAAGATTTTTAAGTTTTTCTGCGCCCCGCACTTGGCCCTTAACATTTTCCAAACCACCAGCAGACTGAACTTCGCGACAAACTTCCTCGCTCGTCGCTCCAGCTGCTCTGCCGCGTAAATTTCGTCGTGGTGGGCCGTTTCGAGCAATTTTGCTTCCCGCTCGATGTCGGCAATCTTCCTGCGCCGAGCAAGCGAGGCGCATTTTTAATGGAAAAGGGGGGAGGCGAGCGAGCCAAACGAATTGAGTGGGTTAGTTTAGTTGTGGATGTAGCCGTCTGTAGCAATTTCGCGAACTAAATCTCGCTTTCCAAAGTTTAGCTCGCTTCGCTCGCTCACCTGCTCTTGATCTCCTCAAGCTCGAAAATTTGGTCCTTCTCGCTGTCAAGCTCCTTGTGCATGTGAGCAGTTTGCCTCTTTGCGGCCTCGACCTCGTAGCTCAACTTGTCCTTGTTTTCCCGTATTCCTTCGATCTTCTCTCGGTACGCATTCGCATCGTGGACCGCCTTCTCCAACCGAACATTCTGCGCCGAGCGAAGAAGGTGCGAAGTAAATTGAGTGGAATAATGTTAGTTTAGTAGTGGCTTGTATATAATTTTTGTCTTCATCAACCCCCCCCCCCCCCGCTCCGCTAGCTCACCTCCTTTTTCCACTTCCTTCCCGTCGTTACAACCTCGGCGAACTTCTGCTGAAGGGCGAAGAGGTACTTCGACCGGGCCGATGAGAACGACTCTGCGCATTTTCGCAGCCCAGAATTTATTTGGAAGAGAATTAGGTGCGTGTCGTGGTTGTCGCACATTAGCTCGAACAGATCGTCGACTTGCGAGTAGAGGAGCTTCATCGTTTCGCCTGGATACTGGAGCTTTTCTATATGAATCGGGTGGGGCATGTTTATTCTGCTCGGTGGGGACAGCGTTGGGGCTATTGGGAGAGTTAGATTTGGCTTGGTTGGGGCGGAAGAGGTGTAGTGGATCACTTTGTCCGGGGAGACGGTTTCCCAATTTATTGTCGACAGCGCCAAAATCGAATCTATTGAGGAGGAGCCGGAGTTGGAGTCGGAGTCCGAGTCTGAGTTGGAGAGGTAGGCGGTATCGTTGCGGTGATGGTGATGGTGATGGTGATGATTTATCCCCTTGATTGGGGACGAATTTTGAACTCCGTCCACAATCACAGACTCGTCAAAAACACCCCCCCTCGGCGGGCTGCCGATCTTCACAAACTTGGTGGGAGGCCGCCAGCTCTCCTTGCTAAGGTTAAGGTTAAGGTCGGATGTTTTGTGCGACAGAATGCTCGCATTCAACTTTCCTTTCCCTCCCCGGTCCCCCATGTCCCCCTTGTCCAACGTGCCCTTTTCCATCCGCTTCAAAACTTGCGTGTAGGTCTCCTTAATAATTTGCTTCTCGTAGTCGCTGTCATCAAGCTCTGGAATGGTCCGGTTGGAAAGAATTGAAGGGGTCGGAGTTGGTGGTCCACCACCACCTTGGTCGAGCAATGCCATCGCCATTGATTGTTGCACGATTGGTTTCGGCGGGGAGGAAAGGGGAGACTCGCAATGAGCGTCGTCGTCCAAATAGTAGGAGAGAGCTGTCTGCTCTAATAGGTTGTACTCTGAATCATCCATGGAGTCTTGGCTGGACTCGCCAGTGCAAACTTTACACTCTGCTTCCAACAATTTACACTCGTTTTGGAGGGGGAGTGAAAGCATTTTGAAGGCAGCGTCCCAATCGGCACAGGATTGGTCAAAAGAGGAAGAGGAAGAGGAAGAGGGGGGAGGGGAAAGGGAAGAGGAAGGGGAAGGGGAGTTGCGGAGGTTTTGTCGCGTCTTTTTTATGATTGTCTGAAGTCTTGAGTGTAGTGTTTTTGTGACGGATTGCAACTCAAGGCCGGTTGTGTTTGGCGAGGTATTCCAGATTTTTATGAGTTTTGCAACGGTTGTGTCGGTGGTGTTTGAATCTTCATCTTCCTCTTCCTCTGCTGCTGAATTGAATGTGTGTGTTCCGTTGAGTGTTAACAACTCGTTTTTTATCTTCAAAGCGCTAGCAGCCCGATCCAGAGAGTACAAATGAAACGACAGCTTGACAAGATTTTGTCCGTGCGTTGTTTCCTCGAACAAGGTTATTCGAATAGCAGTGTCAATGGTTTTGGGGGAGGTGACGTTGTTCGTATCTAGGGTTAGTAACGAGCCTCTGAAGGCCGTTATAGTCTTGGACTTGTACAACGTTGGGTTGCTGATGGCGATTGGGTTGCCCGAGAGGACAAGGTGCTGGAGACTAGGGAGGTTGGTGGCGAGAAGGTGAACTTGGGAAAAATCTTCAATCAAATTGTCAGCCAGAGAGAGCTTGACCAGGGTGGATTTGCAAGAAGGAGATTTTGCAATGAGGGAAACATTTGTGATTCGGTTCGACGAAAGATACAAATTGAGTAGATGTGGATATGGATATAGTGGGTCTAATGAAGAATGAAGGGAGGATAGGAGGATATCAACATCAGGGGAACTTATACCCTGAAGAGTCACCTTGATAGTTCCTGTCTTGTTGTACTCCGCTGGAAGCTTGTATTTGAAGAGCTTGTTTTGGAAGGAGGAAGAAAGATTTTTCATCTTGATGGAGTGGCGGTGGGTTGGAAAAATTGTGTGGGGATCCGGCTAATATACGTTCACTTGAATGCTTGTTTTTTTGAACCAGCTGTGTGCTATGTAAATCTAAGATTTGAATTTGGGAAAAATGTTAAAAAAATAAAAAATAGTAAATAAAAAATGTACCACTCAGCACCCACGCGCGATTGATAGAAATTAGCTCAATACGAATTTCCGACTTCCCATGAACAAACAAAAGGGCTTGGGCCAGTTTCTCACTCTGACCGTCATAGTGTTGCTGATCTATTCTCTCTCTTTACTTGCTGAAATTGCGGTGGTCAACTCATCATCGTCATCTCCCACTTCAAGTTCAATTCCCTCACTCTCGATTTCTATAGATGAGCAGGATCGTCACAAGTCGTTGATGAATGAGCTTCAGTCAAAATTGAAACCGAACCCCTTGTCATCAGCCACCCCAGATTCTATGCCGTCCCAACCAACACCAATTAAGAAGGAGGCACCCCTCCAACCTCCTCCTCCAAAACTCCCTCTCCCCACATCCACGTCCACATCCACATCCCCGTCGTATTCTCACCACAAGAACATTATATTTGTCAAAACTTACAAGACTGCGTCAACCACAGTTGCTATGATGCTCAATGGCATTGCCACGCAACTCAAGATGAAAATGCTACATGTGAGTGAAATGGAGCGACGAGAATACGCGAGCCAATATGCTAAACTAACATTATTCTCACATATGACTCTTCTCGCTCGGCGCAGCCTAAGGGCAATGGTTGGTTCCAAGAGAACGAGCTTAGAACTCGTGCCGATGAGGGTGCCACGTATCAGATGTCGTTTCGTCATCTAACACCAACCGCAGAGTACGACCAGCTCTCTCGGATAGTCCCCGACAGCCTCTTGACAACTATCCTAAGGAATCCCAACACGGTGAGCGAGCGAGCGAATTGAGCGCTATATAAAAACAAAAAAACTTCTATAAATAACCCACTCAACCGGCGCAGAAGTTCGTCTCTATGTTTAACTTCGTTGAATCTACAAAGAACCAGTTTAAAACCCCTGAAAGATTCGTTGCCGCAGTTCAAAATGGTGAAACTACGCAGCAGCAGAACGACGATCTTTGCAACAATGCCGCATACAGCTTGTCGGGGTCGCGGGAATCTTTGGCAAAATTAACACTCTCGGAGAGTGAATATTACGCAGACGAATTGATCCGGAAACTCGCCGATCTCGGCATGTTTGCAATAATCATGGAGAGATTCACAGAGTCCATGGTTGTTGTCTGTTTCTACATGGATTGGGATTGTGAGAGCGGCGACTTGTTGATTAAGAACGCCAAGGAGCGATCTTCCGCCGGAAAATCCGGAAAAGTCGATTGCAAATCCGAACCCTGCCTGCAGGCCATCACGTCGTGCAACCACGTTGATCATAAACTCTACAAACATTTCAACACCATTCTCGACGACATAATAAATTCGAATGCCATCCCCGATTTCCCAGAGCGAGTAAAAAAGCTCGATAACGTCATGGAAAAGTCCACAGCTGCAAATTATCAAAAGTACCCAGTGAATTGCAGGAACGATATGGAGCTTCACAATTGCGAGGGGAATAAATGATAAGTAGAAAAAGATCTAAATTATTTTTGTTTGTCCTAAACATCTCCTAGGAACTGTTGGTCCGCAAAAAGTGGAGCCTCAACTCGGTCTCAACCTGCGCGTCGGTAGTTTCTTCGATACACTCCATTGTGAAGTCATTTCCTAAACCTTGCCTTTTTGCAATTTGCATCTCGGCCAAAAGAGCTTTTCCCAAAGCCAAAATGCTTTTTTTCGACCTTCGCTTTCCGACTTTCGCAATGTCTGGCAAATTCTTCAAGAGGACCTGCAGCAAGCATAGCCTTCGGGAGGGTTGATCCGCATACAGCGAGAAACCGAAGTCCGTCATCTTGATTCTCTGGTGCTTGTTGTTCACGCTCGAGAGCCAATCTAATTGCGATTTTTTCAGTCCATGCTCCACCTGAACGTTGAGAGGTGGGCGGTGATCGTAAAATTGTTGCTGTTGCTGTTGCTGTTGCTGTTGCTGCCGATCATGATCGCCAAACTGAATTCGTTTTGTTGTGTTCTGGTTCAAAACAAAGAACTCGAACGGGATTGCCAATTGGCAAACTACAACGCTCTCGTCAGAATTGAAAAAGGCATCGATCGAGAAGTCGTGCGACTGCCGATCGATCTCGCTGGAGCACTTCGCAATTTCGACACTGATGGATACGGTCGCGTGGTCTAAAGGTGACAATGTTGGGACGTTGCCGCTCGTGGTGGTGCACTCGTGAGAGGTGGAACTGACGCTGAAGTGGAGGTTGGTCAGATAAGTGGGAGTGGGAGTGGCGACGTCAAGGAGAATTGACAAGTTGTTGTAACTGTACGTGAGTTCGAGGGAGGTGATTTTGACTAGGTTCGAAGGGGAGGAGGGTGGGGATATGGGGGGAGGGGATAGGGACGGGGGAAGAGGGACTCTTATGTTTTTTGTCTTGGCAAAAACCGGCATTTGAGAGCTGTTGCTGCTGCTGCTGTTGCTGCTGCTGCTGCTGCTGCTGCTATTGCTGCTGCTGCAACCGGTAGTAGTTTCTCCAAAGTTCAACCTGCTGAGGGCAAACTCGGATTCTCGGATTGATTGTGTCTTGTTTTGGCGGAGGCTCTCCGCGGCCAAGGTAGCCGCTATTTCAATCTCTAGGCGCTTGGCAAGGCCGGAAGCGAGGTTCAACAAGATTTCGACATCGTCCGAGTCTGAGTCCGTGTCCGAGTCCGAGTCCGCGGAAACCTTCTGTCGCTTGATTTTCTGTTCTGTTTCTGTTTCTCCTGTGAGATCGCCATTCAGCTCAAATTGAGGCATTGTGATTGGTGACGAAGGACTTTTCAGGAACTGCTCCACGACTTTCTTGTTTCCGAGAATAACGGATCCGTCCAGTATCGTCAGTTGAGAAATTACCCGGTCCAGGAGAACGCTCGTTGGAGGGAGATCGGCCAGCGCTGAAAGGTCAGGCACGACAAGAACCTGATCGGTCCCGTTGCATAGAAAATCGTCAACAAATACTGTGTTCGTGTTGATGATTGAGATTATTGGCTGCTGTGCCTTTGGCCCTGATTTGTAAAGTTTGAGGGGAGGGGATAGGGTTATCGTATTTGGAGAAGGGCCAAAGGAGAGGAAGGTGCCTTCGTCGGAATTAGTCAAAACAGATCTAGATTTGCGGAGGGAAAGCTGGGAAGATTGTTTGAGCTGATCTGATGTTATTGAGGTGGGTGAGGGTGAGGGTGAGGGTGAAGGAGAGGGTGAAGGAGAGGGTGAAGGAGAGGGTGAGAGTGGGGGTGGGGGGGGGGG
>BRYC01000651.1:8616-25481 GCA_030267985.1 Parmales sp. scaly parma | reverse complement strand
GGGGGGGGGGGCGACGCCGTTCAGAGCCGCGCGACGACGACGACGAAGATTTGTTGGCCGTCGCCGTCGTCGCCCGGCGCGAGGGCAACGACAGAAGGGATTGAGGAGAGGTGGGGAGGAGTGCTGGGGAGGTTGGGCGGGGGAGGGGGCGGGAGCGAGGAGGAGGAACGGAGGGGTGGAGAGAGGGAGGAGAGGAGGGGGATGGAGAGGAGGATCAAAACCCTCGAGGACGAGAACAGGAGGTGGCAGGCTGTTAATCAGAAGCTGCTGCTCAAGGGGAAGAAAGGCGTAGGGTAGAAGAAGGAGAGAGAAGGAGAAGGAGAAGGAGAAGGAGAAGAGAGAGATAAAAAGAAAGAGAAGAAAGGAAAGCGTTTAGATAAAAAAAACAGGTTTTATTTTATTTCGGATTGCCGGCAACGGAAATGAGATTGATGCAGTATCTGTTCCCGCTCCCATCCGGAAGGTTATGCCCCAGGTGCGTCCCGTCCAACGAAACAGTTTCCCCATCAGGAAGGACCCGGACCTCCTCCCAGTTAACCTCCTCGTCCCTGAAGCTCGGCCACCCGTGGCTCCTCGACTCCTCCTCGAACTGTTCGAAGGTTCTGCCCCTCGGCGCAGTGAACAGCTTCTTCCCCGTGACGCTGTCGAAGTAGTCCTGGGGGGACCCCCTGTCAACGTCCGTAAGGTAGGTGGTTTCGGAGGAGGTGAAGTGCCCGGACCGCTCGGCGTAGTGCCTGTTGAAGCTGCAAATACTCGAGGCGTGGGCCGGGGAGACACCCCAGCGGAGGGGGGACTGGACGGGGCAGGAGGAGGTGCCGTGGGACTTGGGGGACATTATTGAATCTGCAAAGGGGGGCAAAGGAAAGGTGGGTTAATTTTTTTCATACCAAGGATTCACCTCAATTCTAACGTGACATTCAATGTTTTGTAGTAGCCTCTACAGGGCGTCTGACTCATTCTCGTGACACCTTTTAAGTGAAAGGACTACGCGTCTGACTCATTCTCGTGACACCGTTTAAGTGAAAGGGAGCACGTGACACCGTTTAAGTGAAAGGACCCGCGTCTGACTCATTCTCGTGACACCGTTTAAGTGAAAGGGAGCACGCTTTCGCAAGGCTCACCTGGGCCGCTGACAAGGGTTGAGGATGACATTAGGCGAGATCCTAGTCTAGAGCTGATTGACTTGACAAGGCTGATTTTTGACACGAAGCCGGTGGCTCTTAAGGTGAGAGTGGCAAAAATACAAGAAATTGTAAGTAACTGCATGCGTTTCGCCCTCTTGAGTGGTTTTTGACATTTTCACCAGAACACCAGCGAAGAAAATCTCACCACCTCACACAAACCTTCTAAACTAAAGTATAATTTTATGTCTCATGAGCACCACGAGTGGCTCAAGAAGCGTGATTGGCCCGCTGTGTATTTTGCCATGTGTCACCCAAATCGGGACTTAGATTTGCTCAGGAGAAAGTACAAGGAGAGAGATGAGCATGGACGACTGCCACATCATTGGATGGCAGCGAAAGCTCAGACACACACACATATTCTTGCCCATGTGGGTGTGAATTCGATTTGCTTGAATTACGAGGCCCTCACCACACGAGACAAGGAAGGCGAAACTCCCATCGACATTGCCCGTAGGAGTGGAGCCTGTGCTGAGATCACGAGCTTGCTCTCCCTCACCCCCGAGGAAGCTCGTTCGTTGGGTGCGAAGGAGATGTGCCGCTTGTACGCACCAGTGGCTTATTGGATGAATGAGATGGCTGGGTGGATCCAATCACGATCGTATGCAGTCTGTCACAAGTTCATCGATGAGCACGATGACGAGTTGGTGCGTGAATTGCTCAAATTCTACAATTCTGATCTTCTCAACCAGATTGCCTGCAATAGCCAGATATACACCGACTCCCTCATGTTTCTTGCTCTTCGAATGATCCATCGGAACCCACTTTCCCTCACCACTAAAAACGACCAAGGCAACACAATGCTCGAGTTTGCTGAGTCTACCCAATTCAATGCGTGCAGAGAAATCATAAACATCCTCCGCCTCACCCCCACCCACTTCTCCTCCACCCCCTTCCCCACCCTCCTCCGACAACACCTCCCCAAACAGTTTGTCGACTCGTCAATCTTCGGCACCTACAACACCGCTTGCACGTTCATCAAGCACATGAAGTACGACAAGGCTGAACTAAACGAGGTGGAGGACGTGGTGAAGAAGCCGACCCACAAGTGCGACGTCTGCAATACCACCACGCCAAAAGCGTGCGCCCGGTGCAAAACCAGCTACTTCTGCTCCCCCTCCTGCCAAAAACTAGCCTGGAAGAAGCACAAGAAGACGTGCAAACCCCCAACCACCCCTCCAGCCACCGAGGCAGACCTCCGCGCCCTCCACAAGGGCATGCTCCTCCTCAACCGGTGCATCCAGGAGCCTGGAGCGGGAGACGGACCCACAAGTGTGGTATTAGATTTCTTGAGATGCGACCCGGCTTAGGAACTAAATTTTGGTTTCTAAATTCAGCTTTTAATATTCCTTTTTCTACAACCCCTTCTTCTCTCCATCCGGGTTCCACCCTCTCTTTTGCACCCCCTTCACCAAATCAACCGTCCACTTGATGTTCATTGCCACCAACGCCCCCTGAACTGGAATCCCAACCAGGGGGGGGTTAATAACCACCCACAACAACGACCCTCCCCCCCCCTCCTCCCCCCTCACAACGCAATCATCATACCACTGCCTAACAAACGCCACGAGCAGTCCGTTCTGAATGCCCATCCGCATGAAGAACCACCAAAAGTAGTGCATGACCGCGAAGAAGGTGTGAACGAACTTTGGGGCAGATTTCCCAAACACCCCCTTCACCGCCCTGCGGGTAATCAAAAACCAAGTCGAGACTTCCACGCTCATGCACATTGCCACGCTCCAACCGATGTAAGGGTTGTACAGAGCTGTCACTACCCCGCAAATACTAACAAAGTGGTGCCCAACAATGAATCTAGGCGAGGCCACGCAGTTTGGCTTGACCAGCACGAACATGGTGTCAATAATAAAGTACACCATAACAATACAAATGAACAGATTGTAGGGTTCCCCAGAGTCAAAAGCGTTTTTCAGTGGCACATATCTTCCAACTAGACAATTGAAAACCATGGCAGCTGACAAATTGCTTTCCCAGCAGAGGAAATTGGTGTAAAGTACTGGGAGGAGGAAGATGACGTTGAAACAATCGTGAACTATTGCAGAAGTTGAGAAGATTTTCTTCTTCTGTTTAATTTTGGGAGTGGATTCGAGTCCTCCTCCACCCAGGGTATGATCCTCAACTAGGCAACCTCGTCGATTTTTCATTGGAGAATTTGTCGACATTTTCTTTGTCGATGGGGGCAGAGAGTCGAGGTGTTAACCACCTGGGAAAAGTAATTTTAAAGAGGCGAGATAAGGAGAGGATTGTCTGATAAACTCAAAATTCTCAAATTTGTAAAACAATTTTGGTTTCGTAAGTAGCACGTTAGCAGCTCAACATCTCCAGCAACTTTAATGCAGTGGTGTTTACATGCAGACTTTTATCCATTTACACGTCTTTCTTCCCCTCCTGCTCCTGTTGTCCTGCTCTTCATCTTCCTCTTCAAACTCCAGCTCAACTTCCAGCAGCTTCCCTTCAATCTCATCGTGGTCCCAAACCCAGCCCAAACAACAACAACAACAACAACACCAACAATATTTCCCCTCCTCCAGCTCCTCCTCCACCTCCTCCTCATCAACCTTCACTACCACAAAAATCACAACCACGGCCACCTTCCCATCCTTGAGTGGCCGCCAGATAACAGGCTTGCACCATCCAACCTGCGACATCTTCCTAGGCATTCCCTACGCCAAGGCTCCGGTTGGCGACCTCCGCTTCAGCCCCCCTAGATCCTTGATCGACGACTCGGCCTCAGCCTCCTCCTCAGCCTCCAAAGCCAAAGACGAGCCTCCCCCCCACCCCCCCCCCCTAACCCCAAAGAAACCCCCCCAACCTCCCCCCCAACCATACCTCGCAACATCCTACGCGCCAGATTGCTGGCAGAACTACGACCCGCTGGCGAACTTTCGTCCCTCGCCCCAAATGTCCGAGGACTGCCTCTACCTGAACGTGTTCATTCCCTCCGGGCACGTCAACACCAAGGAGAACTACTCTAAATACACTAAGAGGAATAGCAACAGCAACATCAACATCAACAACAACAACAACAGCAACAACAACAACAATAAGAAAACCAAATCCTTGCGACCGGTGATGGTCTGGCTCCACGGAGGGGCGTTTAGGCAGGGAGGGTCGGACCGGCCAGAGTACGACGGGCAGTGGCTCGCTACGAACCACGACGTGATTGTCGTCACCCTTAACTACAGGCTGGGTGCTCTGGGGTTTTTGGTCGATATCGACAGCAAGGTGAGTCAACCAACATAAATCAAACATTCTTTTTACTCGCTTCACTCAATCGTTTTGCTCTTGCTTCATTAACAAACTTAAAAAAATAATAATGACATGACATGACATGCGCACAAATTCGCTCGGCGTAGCTGTTCGGAAACTACGGTTTGATGGATCAGAGGGCTGCGATGGAGTGGGTTCACCTGAATATTGGTCGGTTCGGCGGTGACAACGAGAGAGTGACGCTCTTTGGTGAGAGCGCTGGGGCAGTTTGCATCGGGTTGCATCTGACCATGGAGGGGGCTGGGGGAGGGAGGGGGGAGCATAATTTTGTCGACTCTGACTTTGACTTTGACTTTAACTCTGGCAACGACTCAAGTTTAAGGCGGGCTAGGGTTAGAACTCCGTACAACAAGTATGAAAAGGAAAAACAAAAAATACCACCCACATCCGCTGAAGCGGACTCGCCGAAATCTCACTACGGTCCTCACGGGTTGTTCCAAAAGGCGATAATGCAGTCGAATCCAATGGGGTACACCTTCCGCTCGCTGTTAGTGAGCGACTTCATCGGCAAGGCCCTTTTGTCCGAGATAGACTGCTCCCCCGGGGACCTTCCTTGCCTTTTGAGTGAGCCCGTTGAGAACATTGTCGAGGCGCAGGTGAGCGAGCGAAGCGCTAACTCACTCTCAACTCACTCTCAACTCACTCTCAACTCACTCCTAACCCACTCCTAACCCGCGGAACAGAACACGTTCATGGGCGTGCCGAGGAGCGTGGGGGATTTCTTCACTTGGGGGCCGACGGAGACCATTGAGATCAAGTACAAAGTGAGAATTCAAGGTCCTAGGATATCGTTTGGCGGGGGAGGGGGAGGGGGAGGGGGAAGGGGAAGGGGGCTGGAGGAAGGGGAGGAGAAACTGTTTATTATGGGGGCGGAAGCGGACGAGGAGGGAAACGGCGGCGCTTGGACAATTTCGGCACCAAAATCCAACAATTTTCTTCCTTTCGTGATTAAAGACTCCGGACACCGAACCTTGCAGCTCGACGTGAACAGCTACTACTCCTCCGCCTCTTCTTCTCTTGGCCTCTCCTCATCTCCCACAAATCTCCGTTGGGCCAGCGTGAATGTCACTTCGCCGTTGCAGTCGGTGAATTTAATTCCGGAGGTGAGTGCGCATATTGGCGTGTTTTTTACCGTCCCTGAACCTGAACAACCCCTCTCGCAAATAAAGATGCGCCTGTCCATTCCCGCCATAATGTACAATTTTGAGATACGGCCGATTCAGTGATTCACCCTTAAGTATAACTAAAACTAACCCACGGCGGTGCAGGGGGTGCCAATCATAATCGGCAGCAACAAGCACGAGGGGCAAATGTTTGTGTACGGCGCTTTTCCGAAACGAATGCCCAAACCTGTGTATTGGCTATTCGTGGGAGCTCTCTTCCGGGAGAGCTCTGGAAAGGTCCTTCGCCACTACCGCTCCGAGGTCAAGCTTCTCGAAGATCGTGCCCGTGCCGAAGGTAGCAAGCTCGGCGAGGAAGAGCGAGCTCGACAAAGGAACGAAGACGAAGAAATCAGAAGGAAAAAACTACACGAGGAGCTCAAGAACTTCACCCGGAGCACCACCGACACCGACAACGACCTGGAAATCCTCGAGTCCTTGCGGGGAGGTTACAGTTTGGAAACGTTGAAATCTCTCTTTCCAACCCTTCGCCGGCTCAACCTACTCCCCAATTTCCTCACCAACCTGACTTCACCCGCCGACCCCTACCTTGTGGCCGAGCGGGCGAGAATAAAGCTCGAGAAGCGGATATTGAAAAGGAGGGGCAAGCTCGTGAAAAAGGCCGAAATGGTTTTCGTCGATTACCGCCCAGTTATGAGCATGATTCTCGACGACTACCTGTTCAGGTGTCCTTCGTGGAGGTGAGCCAGCGAAGCGAGCGAGCCTTGACGAAGACGAGCATACTCGCCATGAATCAACACCCGCGAAATGGCTGCAGACGGATATAATACATCCACTAACCTAAACTTACATTATTCCACTCAATTCTTTTGACTCGCTTCACTCGTTTTTTTGCTCTTGCTTCATTAAAAATGAATGTCGCACAATTCTCGCTTTGCTCGGCGCAGATTCGCCCAGCTCGTCGCCTCGGACAGGGCAAACGAAATGAAATCCCAGCGAAAAAAGAGGAGGAAAATGGAGCGGCAAAGGCTCGTCAACTTGGGCCGAAACGACACGCACACGGTGCCAAACACAGCCAAACACAGCCTCAATCTCTTCCCCTATGCGGACGTGTACGTCTATAGATTCAGCCACAAGACCCACGTTGCTGGTGCTCCCGAGTGTTTCGAGATGGCCTGCCACACAGCTGAAATGGCGTTTGTGTTCAACTCGATGCCAATAATTAATGAAGAATACTCCGCTAAGGGGGTGTCAGCTTCCAGGGAAAAGCCCGAGGTGGTAACTTTCCCGTTTACGGACCAAGAGCGCACTAATCGAGAGAACGAAGAAGCACTTCCGCACATTAATGCGACAGTCAACAAGCCGTTGAAACAGACGGCGTTGGATATTTTGATGAACAGTGATCTCTTTCAGATCAACCCAGACGAGGAGGTGGCTAGCGACATGTCTGAGCGGTGGGCTAGGTGAGCCGAGAGCGAAGCGAAGCGAAGCGAAGCGAGCCGAGAGCGAAGCGAGTCAGCAACAACACCATACACTTACTTTTGTTGAAACAAACTAATCTTTAATTAAATACGCCTTGTAGCTTCGCAATGGACGGGAGTGACCCGAATTACCCGGGGGGGAGCGTAAATTGGGAGCCGTGGGTCGATTATCGAGACTTTGACGACGACGGCGATGATTTTGACGACGAAATTTTGGAGGAAGATAAATTAGTTAGTGCGGAGAGGAAAAACTACGACTTTTTCTCGCACTTTGTGCGGCCGAAATTTAGCGGGCATCCGAAGTACGAGGAGGTTGATGATTCCAGCGACTACAGCGACTTCGACGACGAATTCAACAACGGGGACGATTTCGACTCTACACTGACGAGCGAATTCTGGTCGAACTCAGAGAGCGTTCGAAATCGACTGTTCGACCTCCTTGGGGTAGTTGTTGACACGGACAAGCCAGGAGAGCTGATAAAGGTTCCCGAGAAGCTGGACGAGGCGCTAGCGAAAACTGGAACCTTGTGGGAGCGCATTATGATCGGCGAAAAGGGCGTGCGGCAGAAGGTGAGTGAGCGAATCTTGAGGAAGGCGAGAAATATATACGAGACGAGCCCACAACTACACACACTAACATAATATTATTGTCAATTCGTTTTCGCACCTTCTTCGCTCGGCGCAGGAAATGGAGAGGGGGAAGAAGACGAAGGAAGAGCTGGATATGTTCGCGCAGAATTTTTTGAGGGATGCCCAGGAGATGGGGTACATTGGGCGGGGGGTCAGCGGGGTGGGGGAGAAGGGGAAGGCATCGAGCTTGCCAAATTTGATCGATTTTAATTTTCCAAACACTGCTAGAGTGGTTGAAGAGGACTGCTCGTGCGCACTGTGGGACAAGATCGGATACTCCTATTAATTATTTTTGCGGCCTGCGGCCATAGTAGGAAAGGTCCTGTTCAAAATTAGACAAATAGCTTTCTAAATTAAAACGCTCGCCCAAAAAGTGCCATGTGAGTGGCCTCCTCGCCACTGTAAAAGCACGTCAAACCCTTCCAATCTCCTCGCTCATTCTCCTCAATAGGATAACAACGAATCGTCGCCTGCGCCGAGCGAGCGAGCAAAAATAGTTGAGTTGGGTTAGTTCAGTAGTGTTGTTCAAAATTGTACACGGTGGCGGGTTCGGCCAGGCGCATCTTTCTGTGCGAGGGAGTTGCTCAGGGACGGCCGCCCAAAACACACCCATGACCTCTCAAGAAGCAATTTCGCACGGATAATCGCACTATTTTGTCACCGCTCACCTTGCACTCCTCCTTAATCTTCTCCTCGTTCACCGAGTCGCACTTCCACGGGAGTAAAAACAGACCCGCGCTGCCATCGTACTTTCCGGCTTCGTCCGACTTCATCAATTTCGCAAATTTCTCGAAACCTTCGTTGTAATCTTTCGTAATCATTCTCTCCAAGTTGTCGTCGGAATTTTGCAACAGGATGGACTGGACCATGTCCAACTTTTCTTTTGCTCTAGCACCAACGTTGCCGATCAGGTCAATCTCCACGGCTTCTTTCTCTTCCGGCCCGATTCGTGTCTTCATCATGCACACCCCCTGCTCCAAATCTCTCGGTCCCACCTCGATTCGGAGAGGAACGCCCTTTCGCTAAGCAGGAGTGAAGAGTGAGTTGGGTTGGGTTGGGTAGGGTTGGGTTAATTTTAGATTAGTTTAGTGTATTCTCGTCTTCCACAAGCCACTAGCTCACCTCCCACTCGAAGTACTTCGCGCCGTTTCTCATGTAGTCCCGATCGTCAATTTTAACTCGAATTTTCTCCGACTCGAGCTCCTCCTTGATGATAGCGAGAGCAGCCTGCGCCGAGCAGTATGATGAAATGATTGTGTTAGTTGAAAAAAAGGCGTTGTCCAGGGGTGGTCTGAAACACGCCATATGCACGCCAATGTGAAAACTACAAAAAAACTAAAAAAAGGATCACATTAATCGGCCGAAACTCCAACTCCAACTCCAACTCCAACACAACGCACAACAACATCTTTAGACGCTCAAAAGTGGACACGGTGGCGAGGCTAGTTATCCCAAGCGCCTCTCATCTTTGCGTGCAAAGACATAGTTTTTAAAAACAATCCACTCACCTTCATCTTCTCGTCGTCCTCGGTCGTCGACTTCTTGCCCTTGTAAATGGGAACGACCACAACTTGCACCGGCGCAATCTTCGGGGGAAGAACGAGGCCAATATCGTCGCTGTGGCTCATAATCAGGCCGCCAATCAGCCGGGTTGAAACTCCCCACGAGGCTCCCCAAACTGTCTCGCGGGCGTTGTTCTGGTTCATGAACTCGACGCCGAACGCCTTGCCAAAGTTCTGGCCCAAGTAGTGGGAGGTGCCCATCTGAAGGCCCCAGCCGTTTTGCATGACGCCTTCAATCGTAAACGTCTCCAGCGCCCCAGCGAATCTGCGCGGAGCAATTGGGTTAGAGTTTGAGCTTAGTTTTCGGCTCTGTTCTCTTCTGTTCTCTTCTGTTCTCTTCTGTTCTCTTCTGTTCTTCTGTTCTTCTGTTCTGTTCTGTTCTGTTCTGTTCTGTTCTGTTCTGTTCTGTTCTGTTCTTCTGTTCTGTTCTGTTCTGTTCTGTTCTGTTTTCTTCTGTTCTGTTCTGTTCTCTTCTCCTCTCCTCTCCACTCCACTCCTCTCCTCTCCTCTCCACTCCACTCACCTCTCGTTGGGACTTTTCACTCCCCTGACGGTCCTCACCGCCAAACAGTCCTCCACGAAGTCCCCGTAAACCTGGCTCATCTCCCTCGCGTCCTCCTCCGCCTCCTGCCCCGTCGCGAAGGCCGTGTGGCCCTCCTGCCAGAGGAACTCGCTCGTCCTAAGGAAAGGCCTCGTCCGGAGCTCCCACCGCAGCACGTTCGCCCACTGGTTCAGCTTGAGCGGGAGGTCGCGGTGGGAGACTATCCAGTCCTTCAGCGTTGACCAGATGATCGTTTCAGACGTGGGGCGAAGAACGTAGGGGGCTGGATGTATCTTCGATGCTGGGTCAGGGATCAGGTTGGTGCTTTGAAGTGGGTCAGGGATGAGCTTGCTGTGAGTGACGACGGCGCACTCCTTCGCGAAGCCATCGACGTGCTCGGCCTCCTTGGTCAGGAAGTCGAGAGGGATCATCATCGGGAAGTAGCAGCTCTCCACCCCACGGGACTTTATTCGACCATCGAGGTCGGACTTTAGGTTCTCCCAGATGTCCATTCCCAAGGGGCGGATTATCATGCACCCTCGGGTGGGGGAGTTCTGGGACAGTTGGGAGGCGGCTATGATGTCCAAGTACCATTGGGAGTAGTCTTCGGACCGGGGGGTGATTTTTATTGATATTGATTCCGTTGTTGTAGATGTTGTTGTTGATGTTTTTTGGGGTGGGGGTGGGGGTGGGGAGGGAGCTGGAGCGGGAGCTGGAGCTAGTAGAGCCTTCATACGGAGGAGCTCAGCGACGTCAGGAGCAACGTCAGCTTTCGACAGACCAGCAGCTTTTAAGTCGCGAACCTTGGTTGCCTGAAGAACAATTTGAGACTTCAGTTCCGTGTCTGTCGAGGGAGTTGCTGATGAAGAGGAAGTTGATTTCGAAGAAGAAGAGAATAGGGAGAAAACAGGAGGCTTGAGTAGGTTGGAGGTGATGTACATGTTTGGGATTCGTGTTGATCGCTTTATCATCGACTGAGACCGGCATGCGAAAAACGATGCGGCTGGCCGTAACATTAGGAGCATCACCAAAACGAGGAATTGCATACAAAACAGGTATTCACAACTTTAACTTGGAAAATTACAAAATTTAAATTTGTAATTTCATAAACCCACTTTTTATATGGCCTCCAAACTCAAGAGCAGCAGCTACCATCGAGCTGGCGCACTCGGTGATGGCAGTTTCGGCTCTGTAATGATTGTATATAACGATTTGGGTGTGGAATTTGCTCAGAAGGTGTTTGACGAAGTAGACGAAGAGGACGAGGGTGAGCGAGTGAACGAGAGGCAAGCCACAACAAAACTAACCTATTTCATCCACTAAGATTACAATGGATCCATCGATCTTGGAGTATTTCGCGAGCTAGCAACACTTCGATTGCTGATGCCACCACATGGTCACCCCAACATTATGCCGATTGAGGACATCGTCGTTGACGAGTACATTTCCCTCATCATGCCCAAATACGTGATGAATCTCTCTGATGCCATCAAGACGCAACATGTCAAGAAGGGCCCGGCTAGAGTGAAGGTCGCGCACGGGTTGCTCTCGGCGCTCACGCACTTGCACGACAACAATATCGTCCACAGGGACGTGAAAACCGAAAACGTCATGCTGGACGAAAACGACACCCCCATTCTAATCGACTTCTCCTTGGCAAAGGTATTCACTTCCGCCGAGGCGATGGAGGAGGCGACCCACACGGGAAACATCGGATCTGCATGCTATATTGCTCCGGAGTGCTACAGGTGAGTCATTCCGTCTGCATGAGCTACTCGAAAAATAAAACGTAACTAAACGCGGCGCAGATCCGAGCACTACGGTGCCAAGGTGGACGCTTATTCTGCTGGGGTGATTTGCCTCGAGCTGTTCAACGGTAAGAGGCTGTTGATGGAGAGAGATAAGGCGGCCTTCGTCGAGGTAGAGAAGCTGGTGGGCGGGTTGGATTTAAGCAAGCCGTTTCCCGAGGTCATAGCGAAATTGTTGAAGCAGGACGCTGACGAGAGGAGCTCGTGCAGGGAGGTTTTGGAGGGGTGCGAGATTTGGAAAAAGAACAAGTTGGAGGTGCCTGAGGTAATATCATTTTTGGATAATGCGTTTTTGAGCGTCCGCCCCATTCAGAAGAGTGAAAAGATGAGCTCGGTCGATATGACGTTATTTCGTCGCCTTGTGGGGCTACTAGAGATCGAGGAGGACATGACGGTAACCGCGGCGAAGATATACAAACTCGTGACGACGGAAAAAATGTCAATTGGTTATTGCTTGCTACTGGCGGCAAAAATTTACGAGAAGGAGGGTGCGATGAATTTTGACGATGCGAGTGAAGCAATGGAGGGGGTCGGGGAAAGTTGCGATATTGACGAGTATTGTGCAGCCGAGTTGGAAATCTTGGAGGCCATGCATTTTTGTTTGTTTGTAAGCGAGAGCGAGAATTTGGGGCAAGACAAGACTGGGCGTCCTAAGAAAAAAGCTCGGAAGTAAATTTAGGGGATTTAGGTGTTGTTCGAATTATTCTGTTGTTGTTGTTGTTGCTGTTGTTGTTGTTGTTGTTGCTGTTGTTGTTGTTGTTGCTGTTGTTGTGCCTGCTGCTGCTGTTGTGCTGCCTGCTGCTGCTGCGTTCTCAGCTGCTGCTCCTGCTGAATCAACTGGTGCTGCCGCCTCTGCTGCTCCGCCAACAACTGGGCCTGTTTGTTCGCCGCACTCAACGTCTTCAGTTCCGTGATGATGATGCTACACAGAGTCATGAACGAGAAGCTGTCGCCTGTGACTTTTTGAAAATCTAGCAAATAAATATTCTGCTGCACCTTGTAGAGCGCCAAATGAATTTTGATGCTGTAGTCGGATGAGGATATTTCGGGGACGGCGTAGAAGCTGCCGTCGCCAGTGAGGATTTTCATTTTTGAGGAGTAGGGGGATTTTGAGGAGGAGGGGGGGGGGGAGGGGCTGCCGACGAGGGTGACTGTCGGATCAGATTTCCGCCGTTTTTTGCCGCCTGCACGAGCGAAGCGAGGTGCATTTTTATTGGAGCAGGGGGGAGGCGAGTGAAGCGAGCCAAACGAATTGAGCGAGTTAGTTCCATTAGAGAAATTTTGCCTTCTGTAGCCATTCGCGGGATTCATCGCTCGCTCACCTTCGTCGTCGTCGTCATCGTCATCGTCGTTGCTATTATTATTGCTATTGCTATTGTTATTGCTATTGCTACTATTGCTATTGCTATTGTTATTGTTATTTATATTGGTATCATCATTGTTTTTACTCATCATCTTAATATTGTTATTCAAAATGTTGGCTTTGTTCTTCTCGCGAGAGCGATTCGGATACCACCTACATTTGAATTGGAATTGACCGTCCGGTCGCCACTCGCAGCCCAAGCT
The DNA here is from genome assembly GCA_030267985.1 of Parmales sp. scaly parma. Classification (NCBI taxonomy): domain Eukaryota; class Bolidophyceae; order Parmales; species Parmales sp. scaly parma. Next base: position 12,303 of record BRYC01000651.1, on the reverse strand, counting down.
CAGGAGAGCCTTGTAGACCTCGGTCATCACGTGAGCCGGATCTTTCTTTGATTGGATACCGAGGTACCACCGACGAGATCGTTTTCCTTGGGTGAACTGCGTCATCATGCCGACGTTTCCGGGGATAGACGCCGTGAGCTGGTTGGAGGACACGTCATTATTGCTATTGTTGTTGTTGGTGTTGTGTGACGAGCTAAGGGACCCGACGAGGGGCGAGCCTGAGAATTGCCGCGAATTTGAGTTGGATAATGTTAATTTAGTGAAAAGGCGAGCGAAATAAAATGAAATAGGCTCACCTTGGATGTGGCTCCCGCTCCCCCCGAGCCCTCCCATGAGCATCCGACCCGCGTCGCGAGCTAGGGCTGCCTGCTGTTTGTGCATTTGGGACTGAGTGAGAAACTGGCCGCCGCGGTCGTCTGTGTAGGACCCGGTTGGGTACATAGCACCGAGGGAGGAGGGGGTGGCGCCTCTGGAAGCGCCCCGGGAAAAGGCGGGGGGGGTCGCCGAGGCAGCATCTTTTATTGCCCGTGCGACCTCCATCACTCGGAGGCGAGTGTGTTTGTTGTCAAGGATGAGTTCGTAGGCGACTCGGAGGTCTTTAACGCCCTTGGTGAGGTGAATGTCGCTCTTGGCCGCTGCGAGTGAGCGAAGCGGAGCGAAGCGGAGTTAACGAAGCATTGGTGTTAGTGCTGTTTAGAAAGTGCTGCTGTGAACAATTAAAAAACGCAAAAAAAGGAGAATCACTGATTCAACCCTAACTTCAACGTACTGAGGTTTTAGACTCTCAAATTTGGACACGGTGGCGGGTTAAGCCAGGCGCATCTTCTTGTGCAAGGGGGTTGTTCAGGGACGGTCAAAAACACGCCATCTGCCTGGTCAATGTGTAAACTCAAAAAAGGCAAAAAAGGCGAATCACTGAATCAACCCCCAACTCCAATGCATAGCGTTTTTAGAAGCTCAAAATTGGACACGGTGGCGGGTTTGGCCAGTCGCATCTTTTTGTGCAATGCGATTATTCAGATAATTCAGGGACGGTCCAAAACACGCCATGTCCATGCGCTCACCTGCAGCCTTCATCACGAGATCCCTCGTGACGCCGGTAAAAGGAATCCGGCAAACTTGGTCGATGACGTCCTCGTCGATGGGCCTGGAGTCGACGAGCTCCATCATGTCGGGCGAGTGTCGGAGGTAGGGGGGGAGCTTGTGCTGGAACCAAGGATGCTGCCTAATCTCCGGAATTGTGATCCGCTTCATTGGGTCGACCTCGAGCATGCGCGGGATTAGATTTCTGCGCCGAGCGTGTTAGAAAGTTTTGGGATGTATGATTTGGTTTGGGATGTATGATGATTTGGGATGTATGATTTGATTTGGGATGTATGATAATTTGGGATGTATGATTTGATTTGGGATGTATGATGATTTGGGATGTATGATGACGCTTCGCACGCCACTCGCTTCGCTCCGCTCCGCTCCGCTCGCTCACCTAGCCAGATTGCTCAGGTGAGAAGGCAGGGAGTATATGCCCTGCTTGATCTTCTTGAACAGGTTCGGAATATTCTCGTCGTCAAACGGCAGCGACCCGCACAGCAGCGCGTAGAGGATCACTCCGCAGGACCAAACATCGACCTCGGGGCCGGCGTACAGGTGCCCGGAAATCACCTCCGGGGCCGCGTAGTTGGGGGAGCCGCACGAGGTGCGGAGGAATTCGCCGTCTTTCATAATGTTCGAAAGACCAAAGTCGGCTATTTTCATGTTGAGGGACGAGTCGAGGATGAGGTTCTGTGTGGGTGGAATGAGTTGGGGGGGTGGGGATTAGATCAGCAGACACTGGTGTATGTGCAGGTGTAGGTGCAGGTGTAGGTGCAGGTACAGTCTCACCTCTGGCTTCAAATCCCGGTGAACAATCTTCAAAAAGTGGCAATATTCCACACCACTGATAATCTGGTGGAAAAATGTCCTCGCCTCATCGGCACTCAAACGACCCTTGCTAACAATGTGATCGAAGAGCTCGCCACCGGAGACGTACTCGCTGACGAGGAAGATCTCAGTGGGGGTGTCAATCACCTCATAGAGGCGGATGATGTGGGGCTGGGAGCAGAGCTTCAGAATGTTGATCTGAGTGGGGTGGGGCGGGGTGGGGTAAGGCTCTGTTAGTGTCTGGTGGGACTCATTCAATACAAATTACAAAACACAACTCACCTCCCTGCGAACCTTTTCGTTCATATTCATATTGGCAATCTTGGCCTTATTGAGAATCTTGATGGCAACACGTTCTCCTGTAAGGATGTGGGTGGCCATCTTGACACTGCCGAACGCACCCATTCCAATCTTCTTGCCTATTATGTACTGGCCAATTTGAATTTGAATTTTGGAGTATTCTGAATAGGAGGGGTCCATTCTGGAGGAGGGGAGGAGGAGGAAGAGCAGAAGGTTTTTGTTTTCGGGGGATGGCCGGTGGGGGCGGGGTGTGGGGGGAGGGGGTTACGCTTCTCGTTGAAATTGTACCAGTGTAAAGACCTTATTGTGTTGTACCAGTTGTACCAGTGTAAACACCTTATTGTGTAAAGAGCTTTGGTTTTGGATTTCCTCTTTCTTCTTTTTCCGATTTCATTTTTCATTTTCCTTCATCATTTTATCAGACAATTCTGTGACATTGCAAGTGAATACTGCAATCAAATACTCTAAATATTTGAGCCAAGCTACTTCTTCTACTTATAGAAAATAAGAACCATGTATTGAACTGAGTTTCATCCAAACTTAAACAAGACAAGTTCTCCAGTCTCAAGACTCAGTCTCCAGTCTCCTGATGAACAATCCATCAAATAGGGTTAGCAGAGGCAACTCAACCCCCCCCTCCCTTGCCCAGTCCCGCGGCGACTCTGCCAAGTTCGACCTCGAGCAGCTCGAGCGCCATAGCCAGGGTGGTGCCACCGGTTTTGGCCCAAGTGGGACCGTCACCGTGAGGAGCCTCTCCAAGCTGTCCTCTTGGACATCGAGAGGCGACACCGAAAGAATCACCGCCGACCGCTCCAGGAACATCCTCGTACCCGAAACGACCCTCAGCCCTAGCGGGCACACGGGCTGCTTCAACATCTCCGCCGAGGACCTCCTTTCCAGCAGTCCCTCGAAACTCCGATCGTACTCCCACACAAGCCCGTTTCACAGGCGGGGCTCCTTTCGGCCCTTTGGCGGGGGGGGGGCGTTGCAAAGTTTGAGCGGGAGCTCTTGCTCACCATCGATGTCCAGCCTGAATTTGAGGCAGATTGCGCCTGATGGGATTGCGGGGTTTGGGGTTGATGGGGGGGGGCATACTACTGAGGAGTTGCATACCATGGCTAAGTTCTGCTCGACGATGGTGCTGGAGCATATTAGTAGTCAGGCTGGGGATGGGGATGGGGATGGGGATGGGGATGGGGATGGGGATGGGGATGAGGTTGACAACGACAACAGAGGCAACGGCAACGGCAACGGCAACGACAACGACAACGACAACGACAACGACAACGACAACGACAACAACATCGATAACGACAAAGACAAAGACAAAAAAAACTCGAAACCCTACCGTTCCTTCAAGGGCTGCGCAATGATCGTCGACGTGAGCGGCTTCACCCGGATGTGCGAGGAGTTCTCAAAGGGCAACAGTGCCGGCAACAGTTCCGATTCCCCCCCCCCCCCCCCCCCCCC
>BRYC01000650.1:10568-22664 GCA_030267985.1 Parmales sp. scaly parma | reverse complement strand
CCCCTCCCCCCCCCCTCCCAATCCTCTCCCAAGCACAGCAACAGAACCAGCGACATCCACGTTCTCGGCGTGCTTCTACCAATTTCAAGTTTCACGCCTGCGCAGATCTACCTGATCCTGGCCGGGCTCGTGTTCTTCTTCAGCCTGATCTACGGGTACCTCCAGGAGTTGGTCATCGTCCACCTCTTTGATCGCAAGCTCTCAATCTTCCTGGCCAACGTTCAGTTCTTCGGCTACTGCGTGTTGGGTAAAATTTTCTCTATCATTGGCACTAGGTCGGAAAAGAGATCCCGGCGACACCGTAGTAGTTCCGGAGCAGATGGCTATTTCGGTTTGGACGGAAATGACTTGGAAGCTGGCACCATCAATAACAATGATGAAAATGATGGAATTAGGAATCGCCGTGGAACACAGACACAGTCCTCCTCATCCGATCAGAATTTATCTCCCACAAAATCTTCCCCCGCCCAAGCCCAAGCCCAAGCCCAAGCCCAAGCCCAAGCCCAAGCCCAAGCTGTCCCGATTCAACTGTGGATTGTACTTGGTTTTCTTCGTGCTATTGATCTCGGACTGACCAACGCCTCTCTGCGATACATTAACTACCCAGTGAAAACATTGCTCAAGTCATCGCGGGTGATCTTCACGATGACAGCCGGCGTGATTGTGATGAGGAAAAAACACCGACGAGTGGATTTTTTGGTGGTTGGGTGCATGGTGTCGGGACTGATTATCTTCATGCGGGCCGATGCTGCCGTCACGCACGAGTTCAGCTGGTTGGGGATTGTGATGGTTCTGGGCTCGTTGATTATAGATAGCGTCATCGTTAATTTCAACGAAGACATAAGCAACAGAGGTGCTCTGAATCAGGACGAGTTTATTTTCAGGTGAGTACAGGTTCCGGTTGCACAATTTTTTGAAAATAGCCTTTTCGTTCGTATAAAAGCGTTCGGACAAACTTTTTCTAACCCCATTCTTACCTATTATTTTCCCACAGAATATACTCCTTCGCCTTCCTCTTCACAACGATTTTCAATTTTTTCAGTGGAGAGCTACAACAAGGGTTGGCTTTCGTGTTCTCCGATTCCTCTACCTCCGATTCTTCTCCTCGGCGGACGTGCTTGTACCTCTTCTTCTTTGTGCTAACGGGGTTCCTCGTCAGCTCCGTTGCCGGCGCAATCACGAAAAGATACGGGGCGCTCACAATGAGCATAAATAGCACCGCACGAAAGGCGGTCACCCTATTCCTTTCCTTCCTGTTGTTTAAGAAGGAGATGACATTTCAGCATACTGTAGGTATGCTTATTTTCCTGATCGCGCTTGTGATTAAATCAATGAATTTTAGATAAATATTTAGATTTAAATTGTTTACAACCCGTGCCTGGGCCCGTAGAAGCCTTCCTGGTGTCGCTGCCCTCCACCCCCGAAGGGGTCAGTTGGTTCCGCTTTTGGTTCAATTTTCGGCTTCGTCTCCATCTCTCTCTCATCAAAAAAATCTAATTTTTCTTTGATTAAATCAAGTGCCTTCAAAATCACGTCTATGTCGAGGCTCGTGAAGCAAATTCGCGCGCACGTCGTTATAGCAAACCTCTCAAAATCTTCATCGCTTGACACGCAATTGTAGGAAGTGTTGTCGCATTTGGTGCCACGCAGAATTTTCACGCCCAGTTCGGAATTTAAAGTTTCGCAGAACGTTGGGAATGCCTCTTCTGCGATTTTTGGAAACCTCAAATAAACAAAGTAGCCCCCGGAAACAGTGCATAGTGGTTCAACGCCATCTATACTTTTCAGCCTGTTCAAAACTGCTCCGAGACGGGACGAATAATCATCGCACAAAATGTTGAGATGCGAATCCAAGTCGGTGTTTACCACGTTGCACATGACTTCACCCATAAGCGGCTGCTGCCCCCCTTGACTCTCGATGTAGCCGTAGCTCGAAAGTTGTTTTATTACGCTGGTGGGAGCTTCAATCCAGCCAACGCGTACGCCCGGGGCGAAAATTTTCGTGAAGCTGCGCCGGGCCGAGAAAATGAGAGGAATAATATAATTTTAGTTTTAATTTGGCGTAGACTTAGCCGAGCGCAGCGGAAAGCCGAGCGCAGCGGAGAAGGGGGGTTTCGGGGGTCTCCCCCGACACGATTCAATGTAATTCCACACGTCGCACACACCTGCTGACACTTATCACGTTTGGTGATTTGAAGGTTGCCATTCGTTGCGACCGAGATTGAGATCCCTTGAAGTCGAGCAGGTGGTACACTTCATCGGCTATCAACTGTATGCAATGCTTCTCGCAAAACCGCACAAGCTTGAGCTTGTAAGAGGCGGAATAAGATGACCCGGTCGGATTCTGGTTGCTCGTGATTGCGTAAATGAACGTGAGCACGAGGGAGCCTTCCAAAATCAACTTCTCGGTGGCATCTAAATCTATGGTGAGGTTGTCGAAGACGTCAGAGGTAGAGGTAGGGCTAGTGCAGCTCATCGGCAAACCAACAACCTCGTATCCATTCGCTTTGAAGATTTCACCGGCAAGGAAGTAGGAAGGTCGTTCTATACCAACAACTTTTTTATTACGGGATTCAGGCTTAAGGGCCGAGACAACCAGCTCGATCGAATGGGAAACTCCGGACGTAATGAAGAAGGCATCGTGCTTTGCATCATTTGAGTATCGCTCGTCTATTTTCTGATCCCCAGAACAGCGTTTTGAGAGCCAAGACGCTAGAACTGACGGGAGATTGTCGCCTTCATTTTCACCATAGTTCAAAGCGCTCGGGTTGACTGCGAGAGCCTCTGTGGTTGCACTGAATGCTCTGGAAATGGCAGTAACAGGCAGGGAATCTTTTCCGGGTTTACCATTGGCTAGATCCATATAAATTTTTCTTCAACAAGTGCGAGCTGCTCAAGAGGAGCAACGTTTGGTACCTCTGCTCGTGTTGACGGTGCTCCGCTTCCGTGTTTTGAAAAATCTAAAATTCTGAAATGCTTAGATTATTGCCTCAATTCGACGATCAATGGTACGAAAACATATACCCAAAACCCACGTGCGCCTACTCATCATATGTAAATACCGCTGAGCAGCCTCAAAATCACTTTCGAAACAGCGTAGCTCTCTCTATCCATTGTCAAACTATGACCAAATTCTAAATTTTCATCGCTTCTATCAAAGTATTTGCTCTCTAAACCCACCCCTAACTCACCGCATACACTTCAGATCACCACGTTAGTTGTTTTAGCTTTGTGCCGATCGTCGCAGGCTTTTGCACCTCGCATCATAAAATCCTCCAGAGCTTTTATAGCAGTCCCTCGGTCCCCAACTTCCTTTTCCTCTACCTCTTCCTTAATGGCAACCCAGGACGAGCTGAAGAAGCAGGTCGGCTACAAGGCCGTAGATGACTACGTAACATCCGACATGGTCGTTGGCCTCGGCACCGGTTCGACCGCTTACTTTGCAGTTGAGCGCCTCGGCCAGCTCCTCACCGATGGGACCCTCAAGAACATTGTAGCAATTCCAACTTCCGAGCGCACGCGCGAGCAGGCCCTTTCGTTGAATATCCCCCTCGTGACTCTCGACACCCACTCGGTCCTCGATGTGGCCATTGACGGAGCTGATGCTGTTGATCCACAGTTCAATTTGGTGAAGGGTGGAGGTGAGCGAGCGAAGTGAGCGAGCCGCTATACATGGCTGCATCCACTACTGAACTAACATTATTCCACTCAACTATTTTTGCTCCCTCGCTGCTCTCGTGCTTCGAAAAATGTTAAAAATGCGCACAACAGGAGGAGCTCTTTTGAGGGAGAAAATGGTGGAAGTTTGCGCGAAGAAGTTCGTCGTCATTGTGGACGACAGCAAAATGTGCGACGGGCTAGGACCGAGCTTCCCGGTCCCCGTTGAGATCACCCCATTCTGCCACGAGCACACGAGGAAGTTGATCGAGGGTCTCCCCCAGTGCGCTGGGTGCAAGGCGGTTTTGCGGATGGGCAGCAGCAGCAACAACCAGAACGACGGCGACGAGATCGCCGTGACTGACAACGGCAACTACATTGTTGATTTGGTGTTCGAGAAGGTGATTGGGGACTCGCCGGCTTTGGCGAGTGCGCTGAAGAACACTGTCGGCGTTGTCGACCACGGCATCTTTGCAGGCATGACCACGGTTGTGATAATTGCCGGCAAGGATGGGGTTGAGGTTAAAGTTGCGTAATGCTTATTACAATTAAAAAAAGCTTGCTTTGGGTAAATACTTTTGCAAACAAATTTTTCGGTTTTCGTTGGGAATTTTCCTATTTTCTTATTCCGTGATATAATCATAGTTGTTGGAAACTCGTTTATAGTTGTTGGAAACTCGTTTATACCACACCCCCCAAGCAGTCCTTCGAGTTGAAATAATTGATTTCTGCAACATATCATCATTGTCTCATTCCTTCGAATATTATACATAAAATAATAATGTCCACCCTCTTTTCCCTCTCCATGTCGTTCAACCGACTCCAGCGAGAAAAAAAAGTAAACAGTGTTATCAACTCCATGGTGGACAGCTTCACCCAATCCCGCTCTCTCGTGGAGTCAGCACTTCAACAAGTTCATAGCAAATTCATCTCAACCGAGCTGACCAACCTCAATGATTCGCTCTCGTTCGACTCTACAATTTCTTTCTCAATTGAGGCTTTCGAAGATGCTATGGCGGAACGAGGAGATGTTCTCGCCGCCCTGCGTGACAAATCGTACGCCGAGTACGACATTCAAGACTCTATGAATGCGTTTCAGCTTCTCCTCCAGCACTCAATCTCCGAGAAAAAGAATTACTATCTTCTCCTTTCCAACCAGCTTGAGCAAGCTCAGGCAATGCTCTCGGGGGAGTTCTTCACGTCTCAAACCATACTTACGCAGCACGAGGACCGGGCTGAAGAGGCTGCTATTTGGGTTACAACTTTACAAGAACTAGTCGACAAGGAGAAAAACGACCCCACCTCCAATTGGCAAAAGCTCCGAACAAACATCAACCTTATAGACCAGAAGAAGAACGAGAAAGTGTACCACATGTTTATGGCCAGGGAGGAGAACATAAAGCAGATCGAAATCAAGCAGGCTAGCTTCGAAAGCATTAGCAGAACGCTGCTAACTTTCCTCGCATTAATTGAAAATCAAAAGGAACTGATTGGAATTTTGGAGGCAGGGCTGGCGACCTATAAGCAGGAAAATGATAACGATGCTGACAACGTCGAGGACGATGGTGTGTTTGAAAAGGAGCAGCAGTACGTGAACGCTGCTGTCGAGACAATAGAGAAGGAAACGCAATTGAGTGTCTTTCTCGAATCTATGGTGGAAAGGGAGCTGGTGAATCGCGACGAAATGAAGAAAGATTTGAAATACTTGCAAAAAACCCTTAATACCAGGGGGAGGAACAACCGGAACGAAGTGTTTAAAATCCAACAACACAACATTAATCAGGGCCGAAACAGGTGAGTGTGCGAGCGACGAGCGAAGGCGCGTAAGTCACTGCGCATGACCCTGATCTGGACCATCCCTGAACAAATGCTTCGCACGAAAAGATGCGCCTGGCCGAATCCGCCACCGTGTCCGATTTTGAGCGTCGCCGATTTAGTGAGTCGCCTTTTTTTTTAGTTTATTTGAGTTTTCACATTGGCGTGCCATGACCCTGATTTGGACCGTCCCTGAACAACTCTTTTTTTCGCACGAAAGGATGCGCCTGACCAAATCCGCCATCGTGTCCAATTTTGAGCGTCTAAAACCTCCATGCGTTGGAGTTGCAGCCGATTTAGCGATTCGCCTTTTTTCAACTTCGCGAATAACCCCTCGTAACCTAACCACTCGCTTCGCACAGCATTCGTTCCCTCAACATGATCAGCCGTTTCTTGATGGGGTCTCCCCACATCAAGAAAACTTGTCCCTCTTACGTCCGCCTTCTTCCAAAGCGTATTCCCGGAGAGGAGCAGTTCAAGCAGTTTTTTCCATCACTATTCACAATTCATAACAATAACAATGGTGCGGCGTTTGACATTAAAGAAATGGCCCTCGCTGACAAGACCTCAGCTGGCACAATTCAAGTTCTCTGCGAGTACGACTCTTCCGTCGTTCACGAATTCCCAATCACCAACCTGAATTTTATCCGCAAAAAATACGCCATTGCGCTGAAAATGACGATAAAAATATATCAAGGTGAACGAGCGAAGCGACGAGCGAGTCTTGTGATAACAGAGTGCGAAGCGACTAACCCACCTCGGCGCAGTGGCCAAGTACCTGCAAATTTTCATGGGTATAGAGCTCCCAAAGAAGGAGACCCTGGAAATGTTTTTGGAGGAGGAGGAACTGCTCTTGAACCGCCTGATTGACAACGAACCTTTGGTCCAGAACCTGGACGACCAGTTTGCCGAAAGTTTGACCAACGAGTTCACCAATATTCTGGCGGAGGAAACGGCGGAGAGGAGCAGCACAAGTTTCAACTCGCTGCAGGATTTTTTTCTTTTCCAACGAGAAGGCAAAACCCAGAGAAAGAGAATTGAGGTCGTGCGGGAGAAGATGATCCTCATATGCGACAAGAGGGGCGGCGAGCATTGGATCAAGAAGGGGCGAAATGTCATTAATTTCAAAATGGAGAACAACTTGGACCTAACGACCTTGGAGAAAGAGAGCATGGAGATGGTCATCGACGAGAGGCTTGAGCAGGAGAGATTTGAGATGGAGTGTATGCGGAGGAGGCAGGAGGAGGCGGAGTGGCAAAATCAAAAGAAGAAACAGAGAGAGCAAGAATTTGTAGAGCCTGAAGAAGAGAGAGAGCAGCACTTTCCGACGCGGTCCCCGCCTCCCCCACCACCACCTGAACCAGCACCTGAGCCAACACCAATAGCAATATCAATATCAATACCAAAGTCAATACCAAAGTCACCACCCCGACCACGACCAGCCATCACTCTAGAAACTTTCTCGCCCGAACTCTGTTCGCCACAAAAAGTTCGGCTGATGTCGCCAGTGGAGAAGAAGCAGCTGATCGGCGTTCTGAAATACAAGCAGAAAGAAGAGGAGAAGAATTTGTTGAAAATGTTCGCCTCACTGAAGGTGAAGTACATGGGCGTTGGTGGTGGCGTCCTGGCGGAAGAAAAAATCGAAATAGAAAGTGCATCCCCAATTGTGGTGAAGGAGGTAGTGGTGGAAAAGGCCGAGGCCAAGGCCGAAATCAAAATTGAGAAACCAATTGTTGTCGTATCACCTCCGCCACCACCACCACCACCACCACCGCCACCGTCACCGCCGCAGCCACAGCCACCAATAGAACAGCAATCAACTCCAGTCGTTGTGGCCGACAGAGAGAAGGCGTTCTTCGAGCAGAAAAAGATTGAGCACGAGGAGAGCGAGACTGAGGAGAAAAATAAAATCGCGCTCCTCTCAACTGAGGAGAAAGAAAAGTTACTTGCCGAGGACAAGCTGAAGACCGAACACGAAAAGATGAAGCTGCAACACATGTCAAGGATGGGCAAAGCTGTGGGAGCCAGTGCTAGTGGAAGAGGTGGAAGAGGAAGAGGGAGAGGGAGAGGAAGAGGAAGAGGAAGAGGGGGTGGGGGTGGGCGCGTATCAGTATCTTTTCCAGCCCCTACACCAGCCCCAACACAAACACAAACACCAACACCAACACCAACACAAACACAAACACAAACTCCAAAACCACAACCACAATCTCTTGATGAATACCGAGAAAATCTGCCGCCTCCCTCACCCACACCCGTTAGTAGAGTGAAATCAAAATCAATCCACGGGGCGTCTGGGGAAGACGATATGGAAGATCTTGATTAAGTAAAGAATTTCCTTAAACTAATAAAAAACATCATTATACGTGCAACTTAGAAAAATGCTCGTATTCCACCCCATCCAAAACCCCCCCCGCCCCTTCCACCAACTTTAGCCTACAAACGAACTCCTCCACCCGAATCTCCTCCAGAATCGCAACTTTCCCTCTCCCTTCACCGTTGACAATTTTCACCTTCTCGCCAACCTTTCCAACCACTGTCCGCAAATCATCCTGGTCAAGCAAGATCACGACGGATTCGTCGCTGATCATTGTCACCTTAGCAGCAAACCTGTCAACCACCTCGACGACCACTCCCTTGCTCTTGTAATGCAACTTCCCCACATCCTTGCTAACAACCTTCACGACGATGCCGACATGAAGCCAATGTTTCTTTATTTTGCTTTTCTCCTTCTCCTTCTTTTTCTCCTTCTCCTTCTCCTTCTCCTTCTCCTTCTCCTTCTCCTTCTCCTTCTCCTTCTCCTTCTCCTTCTCCTTCTCCTTCTCCTTCTCCTTCTCCTTCTCCTTCTTGGGTTTCTTCTTTTGCTTTTCCTGTTCCTCGACAGCGCTCCGATGCTTGTTCGCGTTCATGATCGAGTCAAGTGCGCTGACCTTGCTATTGCCATTGCTATTTCTGTTGTTTTCCTCCTCGTTGTCGTTGTCGTTGTCGTTGTCGTTGTCGTTGTCGTTGTCGTTGTCGTTGTCGTTGTCCTCCTCGTCGTCGTCGTCAAACGCACACTTCCTCTTCAACCCTTGCTCCGCCTCGCCACCCCCACCCCCACCCCCACCACCCTTTATCCCAATTTCCACCCTCTCACCCTCCTTCCGCTCACCCAACTTGGTCGCCTCCTTCTCACCCCAACCGCCCTCCTCCTCCGCAGCCCTGCTAGCCTCCAGCATGGACTTCTGCATTCTCCTCTGGCTGCGCTCCTCCTCCTCCCGCTCCTTGATTTCCCTCTCCTTGGTGGTCGCAGCCTTTGCAAGCTTCACCACATCCCGCTCAATGTACTGCACGAACCACCCTCGCTCCGACTCATCAACAATGCAAATTCCCTTCTTGCCCAGGTACTGGACGAAGACAGTCAAACTGCTCCACATAGTAGAGTTCATGTGGACGTGGTGCTTGTCGGCGATCAGCTCGTTGTAAACAAGGTTCGCTCGGACGCGCTTCACCCCATGCCTTCGCTTCAGCGAGTCTAAAAAGTAGTCCTCAAAATCCTTCGAGAAGGTGTCAACGATCCCTCCCGAATTCTCAGAGAATATGCGCATCTGGCGCAAGTGGCCTTCTGATGTTTCGTGGCACTTCATGCCATTGGCGTCTCGGCACTGCTTCTGGCACATCTGGCAGTAAAACTTGAGCTTCTGCAGACCCTTCGATTTCGCCCGGTTGGCGATGTCCTTGGGCGTACCTCTCTCCGCCTTGGGCATTCTTGTGGGGAATAGGAGGAGTTGGAGGTATAGATGCTCTGAATAGATTTGAGTTCGTGCACGTTAGTGAAAAAGGAATTTTTTTTAAGCAAGTCAAAGGTCAAAGTGTTATCACGTGATCACGTGATCACCAATTTGCGTGAGGAATTTAGCATCGAGCCGGCATGCCACAATCCCCTCCCCCCCCCCCCCCCAAGTCTGACGATATTAAACAACTTATTGACAATCTCCTCCCTGACATTCTTAAATCCTCCACATCGATTTCCTCACTCATTTCTTCCCTCTCAACTTCAATTCCAGCAACAATTACCCCACCTCTGTCCCCACCCCCCCCCACACCCCCACACCAATCAGCCGAAATCACCTCTGTGGAAGCTACAGAAATTTGCAGCGAGCTAAAATCCTCTCTGATACCCTCTCTTCAAACACTTCTCTCCCCTCTCGGTTCCCAGGCCCCTAAACCACACTCATACACCTCCTCCACATCAACAACCACAGACTCAGACGCCACCGGAACAGACTCTGTACGGCTCCTTCGGCTCCGCGTTCGAAACAATTACACGCGTGTGATTCGCGGGGACCCTGACGACGGTTGGATTGGTCTTGAGAAGCTTGTAGAAGGATGTGGGATGCTGTCTTGGCCGATCCCCAGTTCTAGTTCTGACGACGACTGGCTATCCAAGCACTTCGTCTACTGCGACGATCAAAAGAAGCAAAACAGCAGCAACAGCAACAGCAACAACAACAACAACAACAATCCCAAACCCCTAACCTTCCAATATCCCCCCCTGTCAACTCCTTCCACCCCCCCTTCATCCCATCCCGCTCTAAACCCCACTATGCCCCCTTACATTCGCCTACCATTGAACACCCCCACCTTAGAAATTTTGACAAAGGCAACGTTGATTGGGCACCTTCTCTCTTCAACACTTTCAACCCTCCTTTCAACCGAATGCGTAGAGGTTGGGAAGGAGATTGAGTGGATCAGCGAGCTGAGGGGGGAATGGATACGTGGGATTTTGGAGTCGGTAAAATTGAGAATGATGGAGGTGGGTGGAACCAACAATATCGTCAGCACGCAAACGACGTCAATCTTCGACGAGAGGACGTGCATGAAGAAGCCCTCCTCCCTAACGGCGCTCCCTTCACAAGTAACACTGGAGAGATTACAGGACAAAATTAAGAGGAGGAAGGATAAAATTTACAACGACAAAATCAAGCGTCGGTACGATGCAAAGAGCGATGACGGGGACGTGTTCCGGCAACTGTCACAACTTTACTTTGGAACTCACCTCCAAACAAATACAAACGAAGCACCTACAATATCCGCAACGCTTCACAACACCGTACTTCCCCCCCTGGTCGACGTTTTGAACTCACTCAACCCATCAGTGGTTCTGGCCTCAGTGGTCCTGAGCGATAAGAAGACCCACACGCTGGGTGCAATTTACTTGGAGTGGGTGCGTTCAACACTGGAAGTTGACTTGCGCGTCGGGTTCAAGCAGCTCTACAATCGTCGCGCCTCGAAAATGAAGAATGGTGAACATGCCATTCCAAAATCATTTTCATCCCACGGCCCAGCTAGATTCAACCGGACCCGTTCCGCATTGGCGAGTGATGTAAATGATGATGCAAACCCAAACGAATTCGCGTCGTCCACCTGCTCTGCCCTTGCCGCCGCACACGCCTCCGCAGCCCAGCTCTCAACCCAAATGGCCAAACGCGTCGAATTCTTTTTACAAGAGATCGAATCCGTTGTTTCCGACGTGGCTACCGGGGTTTTTGGCGTTTTCGGTCAGAGAGAGAGTCTCAGTCGGAATATGAGCGTCACGACTGAGCGGAGAGAAGACGGGAAAATGCTTGAGCTCGTTTGTGAGATTCTTATACCTGTAGTTGAAATGTTTTTGAGGGACGTTGTGATGGATATGGGTGGTGAGGGTGGGAGGAGAGAAGAGGAGGAAGACAACAAACAGCAGCACCACTCTTGGGTCGAGGTTATCAGTGCGATCTGCGCCGTGGAGACTTTCCTCATTGTTAAGGGGAAAAATGAAAGTGAAAGCGAAAATGAAAATGAAACCAATTCATTTTCTTTGAATCCGCACACTCACTTCAGTAGAGTGTTCGTGAGGAAGACACTGCTTGCAGAAACATTGGAGCCGATGCTGGCTTCCTTCGTGGAAACAACGGCGGCGTGGATTACTGGACCGGCTGGGTCGTCGCTGAGCCTCGCACTGGACGAGGAGGACGGAGATGGCAAAAAGGGAAAGGGAGGAAAACGCGCTGGAGTCCTCCCGTGCGTAAGGGTACTTCCCGTCTTCCTCGCAGCGTTCGCTGGCGCAATGGGCGGGATCGTCCCACCACCTAAGTCCATTGCAAACTCCTTGACCTCCATCCTAACAACCATATCGACCACAATCAGTAACGTGGCGTCTGGCTCATCCCCCGACTCCGTTGACCAGAAATGCGCGTACGCAAAGTATGTCGTGAGGTTGGAGAACTTTGGCGTGTTTCTAACGGCAATATTTTGTACTGAGCAAGTTCGGTCTGCGATCAGTAGGTGAGTGAGTGAGCGAGCGGAGCGAGCGGAGCGGAGGGGGAGGCTAAACTAACGCAAACCCGGCGCAGTGTGATTCGGGTTGATGACTCGATTCGAAAACTGACCAAGAAAACCAAGGGGGGAATCATTGAGGCGAAGAAAAAGTATCTCTGCTACATGGTTGAGACGAGGGAGTTCAAATCACTCTTCAACCTGCTCACCAAATTGGAACAGCTGAAAAACAGCTACGATGAGGCTGACGTGCGCATTCACCTGACACAGGGGGCTGCAATGGCGTGTCTTCGTGGTGGGGTTGGTGGAAAGAGTGGTAAGAGTGACGGT
>BRYC01000650.1:0-10530 GCA_030267985.1 Parmales sp. scaly parma | reverse complement strand
GGGGGGGGGGGGGGGGGAACCTTTTGAGGTGAGTGCGACAACCGTGAGCGAAGCGAGCCTCAACACGCAACAACACAATTAATTCTAGGCAGCGGCTTTGCGCTCCAAACTAACACACAACGATTAAACGCAGCTTTAGATCGAGCAGCATGGGGATTGGGAACGACGACGAAAATTGTGGATGGCTATCCGCGAACTACATAAAGAGACAGTTAAGAGGAGTTTTGCTGGTTCGGCTCGAGAAGCACATGACAGTGTGTGAATCTGGAATCGACGTTTTCGATAACATTTGGGAAGGAGTGGTGGAAGGAATAGCAACGGGAGTTGGAAAACTCGGGTCCATTATTGGGTGTTGTTACGATTGCGAGTACACGGTTAGGGAAGGGGCTGTTAGGCGAATTGGGAGAGATGGGGGGGGGAACGGAAACGACAGTAGACCCACGATGAAGCGCAAATCGAATACATTTCTCAGATAGGAGGAGCTAACTTTTCTTTAACCTATGCTCTTATTTTTAAATGTTCTGGCTAACATCGTTCCCGCGACCACCAACGCGCCCAGCCCAGCACTGAGTAGGAGTAGCTCTCCGTGTTCCTCCATGAAGCTTCTTGGAGAGTCAGGGTCTTTGAATTCTACTTTCTTTCCCTCCTCCTCCTCCTCCTCTTTCTCAACTCTCCTCTCTTTAACCACTTTCTTCTTAGCGTGAACCTCCTTCCTGTCCTCTTTGTGCTTATCCCTTCGCTTTTCCTTGTTACTTATGTCGTTGTCGTTGTTTTTCTTCTCCTCCCCATTGCTGCAACTGCTACTGTTGCTATTACTGTTCCTGTTATTTTTGGGATTCTTCTTCGCGGGGGAATCGCCACTACTCCCGCCGCCAAACATGGCCCTTGCGCGTTTCTTTTCCTTCTTCTGCTCCGCAGAGAGTCTCGCGCTGTACCCTTTCAAGTACTTTTGCAGTTGTCTGCCGAAGCTCTTCTCCAAACTCGCTCTCTCGTCGTCGCTCCAATTTTCATTAAGCTTGTTTTTCGCATCCGCTTCGGCGTCCAACCCCGAACTGATTACTGCGCCGAGCGAAGAAGGTGCCAATCAAATTAGTGGGTTAGTTTAGTAGTGGATGTAGCCATTACATTATGTTTGTAGCAATTTCGCGGGATTCATCGCGAGTATGCTCGTCTTCCTCAAGGCTCGCTCGCTCACTCACCTGCTTCTGCCGTTCGCAACGTCTTTAATCCGTACTGCCAGTCACCCATTCCCTCGCCTAGCCCACGAGCAAGCTGCAGCAAAGCCTTCAGCTTCCACTCGCCGAAAAGTTTGATGTCGGTCAGCTTGTACTTTTTCAAAAGCAAGGCTCGCACCTTGCCATGCCTCTTGTTTCCCACAGCATCGATCAGCATAACAGAGTTGCCACCACATTGGATTGCCTGCGCCGAGCGAAGCGCCGAGCGAAGCGAGGCGCATTTTTAATGAATCAAGAGCAAAACGAGTGAAGCGGGTCAAAAGAATTGGGTGGGTTAGTTTGTTGTGGATGTCGCTGTCTTGTAGCCATTTCGCGGAAGTTAATTGCGAGTATGCTCGTCTTCATCAAGGTTCGCTCGCTTCGCTCGCTCACCTGTTGCGCAAATATCCGCTGACCCTCAACAGTGTCAGCCCCCTTCCCATTCTGCGAGCCGAGCGAAGTAATTTTTAGTTTAGTAGTGGATGCAATTCATCGCTCGCTCGCTCACTCACTCACCTCCTTCGCAGCTGGATCCATCCCATCCAAGCATTTTAGAGCGCACATCGAACTGTTGTTCAGCATTGCAACCATTCCCTCCAACATTCCACACCGCAAATGGTTGCACTGCACCAGTTGCATTTTGAAGCAAGAGCAAAACGAGCGAGCCAAACGAATTGATTGGGTTAGTTAGTAGTGGATGTAGCCATTATGTCTGTAGCCATTTCGCGGGAATCATCCCGAGTATGCTCGTCTTCATCAAAGCTCGCTATCTTCGCTCGCTCACCTCCAACTCATCTGTGCTAATCAGGTTCATTATGTACAGCCCAGCCTCGTAAATTTTGAAAGCGGAATGAAATTCCCCACGGGAGAACAGGGGAGTTGCGAGTGATCGGTACATGTTCGCGCGGTCGATTTTTTGAGCTGCGCCGGTGCCGAGCGGAGCGAGGCGCATTTTAAATGAAGGTATGAGCGAAAGAGTAGGTTAGATTTAGTTGTTGTTGTGGCTCGTGCTCGTACTATCGCTATCGTCTTCCTCAAGGCTCGCTCGCTTCGCTCACACACACCTGGATTGAGAACTGTTACCGAGGGTGGAGTGATTGGGTTAAGGTGGTTTGCAGGGCAAGAAATAGTTACATACGAATTGTTGGCCAACCGCCACGAGTGGACTGTGACCCTGACCATGGTAGTGGAAAAGTTGTTTGTTGTGGAGGTTGAGGACATGTCGACAGTGTCAACCACACCCCAGCCAACCCCTCGCAGCTGAGAAGAAGGGGTGAAAGTCACGTGTGTGCCGGCTTTGAGCTGCATTGGAACTATTCTGGACGTCTCCGGTGAGATGTATAGCTTTGGTGAGTTGCCTCCTGCCAGTTTCCAGTTGTGCAACGACAGCTCCACAGAACGGTACTCAGGAAGGAACTTGGGAGTCCTTGGTGCCAAGGGAACAAGAGCATCACCATAGGATGTGTGGTATATCACGTCCGCCACAGAAATCATTACTCTTCTTTTATGTTGTTTAACTCTCAGAAGTGCAGGTTGTGTGGTAAGAAGCGAAAACAAAACAGCTGAAAAGAGAAATTTAAGTCGAAATCTAAAATGGCCCTATAATTGATACAGACACATACCGCATGACCCTCTCTTACACAACCTCCAATCTGGTGTCAGGGCTATTCTTGGCCACTGCACTTTCACTGCACGGCCTCAAGAAGAAGAAGCTCTCCCCCTCTGGAGCTGCAGCTGCTTTCACAGTGGGTTTTTTGTCTTTTGCGTCTTCTAAGAAGTCTGGAATTATCCTCATTATGTTTTATTACCTTGGTTCGAAGGCAACAAAGGTTGGGGCGAAAAAGAAAGAACTTCTCGACATTTCCACAACCCAATCATCTGTTCGTGGTGCTGAGCAAGTATTTTGTTGCTCATTGCTTGCAACGATTTGTGCAGTCCTGTCAACATTTGTTTTTCCTACTCATTCCGTCGAGCTCTGGCACGCTCAAGTCGCCCACTATTCTTGTTGTCTCGCGGATACTCTCGCTTCTGAACTCGGCATGCTTTCGAAGTCCGCGCACCTAATAATCCCCCCCTTTAGAGCAGTTCCCAAGGGAACGAATGGTGGAGTTTCTCTCTACGGATTCGTGGTATCTGTTGTTGGAGGTGGGATGATTGGCACGGTGGCCGGGTTTTCGGAAAAATATGAGAGCGGAGCTTCCTTTTCCCTCAGCTCCGAAGCAACCTCTCGTTATGTTCTGACGAGCACGATCTTTGGCGCGATCGTTGGCCTCTTTGGTTCTATCGTAGATTCGGTTTTAGGCGCCACGTGTCAAACGACCTACTTCGACGTTGCCAAGAAGCAAATAGTGCGAGGAAATAGAAGCAACGCCCAAAACATAAAACACATCTCTGGGCTCGATATATTATCCAACGCGACAGTCAATTTGGCCAGTGTAGCGTTAACCATGGTGTGTGGAATTGTAATTGGAAGTCGACTCTTTCCCCCGCTATAGATGTTTGATGTTTAAAAAAAAGGTCAATTTTCCAAACAACCAATGCATTACAAAATTAGGCCATGGCACCGCTGCCTTGAGCAGACAAATCCCCTTTATTTCCGCTTCCGCCACTCATCATGCCCCTCAACATTGCCACGTAAATTCCCATTCCAATGCAGCCCCCCATCGTGACGAAGAGGAAGAAGCCTTGCACGCCAGTTATGCTCGAGTCCTCGCTGACCAGGTACGCTTCGCGACTGTCCTTGAGATGAATCGTTCCGGTCTGGCTGTCCAACGACCCGTCGCTGATCGCATCGATGAAGTCACACGTCTGCTCATCCAGTACTTCCTGAGCAGAAGTCAACTCGATGTCTGCCATGTTGGAGACGCACCTCCCGGACATTGCGAACATGTTCGTGCACAGCTCGTTGACGGTATTCGCATCGTTGTAATCCTCCTCGTTGCCCCAGGTGTCAATTGAGAAGTCAAATCCCAAACTGGACAACGCCTCAGCGTACATAGCACTCTCCAGGCAGGACATGCACACGTTGTCCGACCAGAACTTCGAGATGTAATCCTGATCGAGCATCGTGCCAGTTGCAGAATAGAATGTCTTGCCGGAGATCTCGTTGTTGCAGTCTTCGTCGGAAAAGACTCCGATTGTGATCTGGGGGTGGGGTTGGGGATGGGATTGTGGGTGTTAGTGAGTGCAAACCTAGTTGGGCACAAAATAAAGCTCACCTTCTCGCCATCGATGCAGGTCGGCCCAGTGAAATAATCAGTGTCTTCCACCTCTTGGCACTCCAAATAATCCTCAATGGAAACGAATGCGTTAGCATCGTCGCCGCCATTATCATTTTCTCCATCTTCACAGACCGCTGCACAAGAAGCACAGAAATTAGACGCAGTCCCAGCATCATCGAGCTCAACACAATCATCGCAAGTTTCGCAGTAAAACTCCGTAACGGATTCGCGGTAGTCAGTGCGAGCTTCAATGTAGTCAGCCATGCTCATTACAATTTCTGCAGAGATGTGTTTGTTAGTTAAGTTAGTAGAGGCAAGGCAAAGCCAAAGACTGAGTGAAAAAATGAGACTCACCTCCACACTTGTCGGAAGAAGATGGTGATGATTGCTTCGCCTTGGAACAGCTGGGACAAAGGTTCACGGCAACGTAGTGCTCAGTGAGGAAGTGAGAGCCTTCACCATCATAGTCCGTGTTGTAGACCCGCTTCGCAGAGCAACCAGCATAACCAAGAAAATATCCAGAGAGATCAGCTTCGCCATACACGACGTCATCAGTGGCATCGTCGTAAGCCAGCTCACGTTTACTCATCACATCAATTGGCGTCGCTGAGAGAAGGGAGGATGTGGCAAGGGCAAGGAGAAGCTGTGATAACATAGAAATTAGTAATGAATTTTGTGTGAGGCGTGTATCCACTTACGGTTGGATATTGCTGCATCGTTGAGACAGACAAATAACACAGATTGAGTGGCTGCCGTAATTATATGACAGGAACAGAAAGGTGGCAAAATTACGTGGACAAACAGTGATTAAAAAATGACAAAAATATTATCGGGGTCTCCTACATCTCCTTATATGCGTTTTCTCGTTTCAGCACTCATTGCCAATGGGGTTGCAGGAAATGCCGGAGCTGCAGCTGCAATTTCCCCACATTTTCTCCAACGTGAACTCGCCAACGACAATGGTTATGGAAATTATAAAGCCATTGCATCTTATAGTGTGAAATTCCAGGGTTGCTCGTTTGACTCTTGGCTTGATGAGGATGGCGCCTTTGTCATTAAACGGTTCGTTCGAGCGCGAATGTGTCCCGCTTCCGAGTGCAGGGACCTGAAGACTTATGGGTGCAAATCAGACTATGCTGATCTGATTGTTCCCCTTGAGGATTTCCTAAACGCGCAAGAGGAGTATTTGGCGAATCAGAAGGGTGAGCGAGGCACATACACAACCAAAACTAAAATCCACATCTTGTCACTACTCACCCAACACAACCTCCCACCTTCCAACACCAACCATCACAATTTTCACAGCAACCTATTGCGCCAATATTTTGACCGAGTGCCAAGCAGGCTATTACGCCACAACTTATGACGACGAAGACACTTGTTACGCTGCAGAGGGAGGAACAACTTGCACTAGTTCGGACATTATCGACATTACTGAGTACTATGGTTGTGCGGAGTACGAGCCGGAGGACGACACCTATTCTGTCGACAGCGACGGGAACGCTGTCGTTTTTTACCTTGGCCCGAGGTGCAGCAGCTCCGGGGGGAAGATCACAATGGGCCTTTTCCTTGATGAAACCTGCACCGTGCCGTCTTCGAGTGTCACGTTCTCAATGCTGGCTGGTGGGAGCCTCCCCAATGCTCAGACCTCTCTCGTCCGCCAGGACTGCATGGACTGCACCGAGCCCACCAGCGACAACAACAACAATGCTGGCGACGACCAGGATGATGCCGACGCGGCAGTGGAGTTCTGCGAGTACGTGTACGAGGTCGCAGCAAAGTGCGAATCCCTGCTCACCACTGATCTGGGCTGCAGTAGTAGTGCCAACGGTGATGACGGAGG
Organism: Parmales sp. scaly parma; assembly: GCA_030267985.1. Taxonomy (NCBI): domain Eukaryota; class Bolidophyceae; order Parmales; species Parmales sp. scaly parma. The sequence continues at coordinate 4,252 of BRYC01000650.1, read as the reverse complement.
TGGAGGTGATGATGGAGGTGGAGGTTATTGCACGGATGCTTGCGACTTCTTGGCCATGCAGAGCGTCAAGAACAGCAACGGGAGCTACAACGTCAACTTGCTGAAGAGCGGGAGCCCAGCGGCGGGGGCGTTTTGCGGGATCTTTGGGGCGTTGCTCGTTTGTTTGATTGGTTACGCCTACTTTTTGAGGTCGAAGGGACCGGTGATCAATCTGGAGTAATGAGGGTTGATTTGTAAATAAGATTTTGGTTCAATTATAATTGGAAACTACTATTTTTGGGCTACGATTTTGTGCGCCATGGCCGCTGCTGAAAACCCCCCGTCAATGTTGACAACGGCCACGCCGGGGGCGCAGCTGTTGAGCATTGTTAGGAGTGCTGCAACTGCACCGAGCGGAGTGCCGAGCGGAGCGCCGAGCGGAGCGCCGAGCGGAGCGAGGCGCATGATACAGTTAGCAAAGTTAAGTAGTGGGCGGTCATTTCGCGCACTTCATTTGCTCGCTTCGCTCGCTCACCTCCGTTGAAACTCGCACCATAACCGATGCTGGTAGGCACAGCAACAACAGGGGATTTGATCAAACCAGCTACTACGCTCGGCAGCGCTCCGTCCATGCCTGCACACACTATCACGCACTGAACAGAATCGTCTGTTAAAGTGGGAAGCGCATTCAAAATCCTGTGAAGACCCGCAACTCCGCAGTCGAAAACCCGCGTCGTCTTAACGTTAGACTGCGCCGAGCGATGTGAGGTGCATTACATTATTAGTTGTTGGTGCTCGTGCTCGTTCTCGTTCTCGTCTTCCACAAGTCTTGCGAGCTGTGAGCGAAGCGAGCCAGCAACACCATACACTAGTTGTGACTATAGAGCTGTGAGCAAAGCGAGCCAGCAACATTTCACTAGTTGTGACTAGCTCGCTTCGCTTCGCTTTGCTTCGCTTCGCTTTGCTTCGCTCACCGCTTCCAAAATTGCTATAGCCTCTTCCGCGACCGGAATGTCGGTTGTTCCAGCGGTGACCACGCACACGTGGGATAATTGAGGGGCAGCGGGCGTATCACAAGGAAGTGGCGGTGGTTTCAGCACAACAACATTCGCAACTTTATTGTAAGTTAGCGAATAGTTGTTTTTATCAAAACTGCATTCGACGCCGTTTCCCTCTTCTACCTCCAGCATCTCATTCCACAATTCCTCATTGACACGCGTAGCCAGGATGGGGTGATGGACCTCGTCAAGAATGTCTGAAACCATCATCGACTTCAAAATCGATATGATTTCACCTGGCTTCTTTGTCTCACCAAACACAACCTCTGGAAAGTTGGTACGCGATTTTCTATTGTGGTCTATTCTGGCAAATACGTTATTGGTGTTGTTGGTTAGGTTTTGGGTTGTGAAAGCTGCTCTTTTTGCTGATCTTTTTGCTGCAAGAAGAAGTCCTTTGCTACCATTTCCAGCACATTGACTGAGCTTCATTCTAAACATGTTGTGCTCAAATACGATTGAGAGCTGAGTACGATTTGAGAGTGCGTGCGTCAAGAGTAATTTTAACTATTTGGTAATTTAACGCATGTTCGTATACACATAACATTGACTCTACTTATGCGACAAGCCAACCAACTGTAACAAAAATCTCCTCCAACACACAAGCATTGCTTCCGACATCAAGGGAAATATTCCTTTGCCCGACATCAAGTTTCTTGCCACCAATATTCCAAGATGTCCCAGCAGCATATTCCCCCAAATTCATCGTCCTCTAACCGCAGAAAATCTCTCAATACATTCACACAGTCTTTTGCCTGCAACAGTTGTTCCGCGTCGTTCTCCCCCCTCTATTCCTTCTCCTCATGTGAACACCAGGTTTGCACCATTTGCATTGACACAGCCAATTCACAACCACAACCACAAACCGTGCCTTTCTCCCTGATTCAAGCAAATAAAGCAAATGAAATATCAACGAGAAAAGGTCGCACAACATCTGTCAAAATCTCCCACTCCCCCGACCACAAAAATGTCATGGAGGACGTTGGCACGTTTTGGGAGGAGGCGAGATCCCAGTCTGAAGATCCTTCCCAGTCTCAGTCCCAATCCCAAGAATCCCACCCATATCCCACGTCCCTAACTTACAAGTTTGACGCTGTCACATCAAACCCCAATCAATCTCCGGATCCCAATCCAGATCCCAATCCCAACCCGAATCTCATAATTCCTCAACCATACGCCTCCAAACCCCTTCTTTTCTGCCCTTCCTGCAACGTGCAGTCCTCCACAGTGTGGCGGGAAATATCCGACTTGCTAATTCAGGACGGTAGGAAGATCGCTGATTACATGCAGAGGTTTATTGACGAGTGCGACGCCAAATCCAATTCCAAATCCGACAGCACCATTCATGCTAGCGATAACAATAGCAATAGCAATAGCAATAACAATAACAATAACAATAACAATAACGACGACGAGGAGGAGGGCAAGACAGATAAAGATAAGGACTCGAACAAGATGGACGAGGAGGGGGAGGGGGGGTCGAAAAAGGAGTACAAATTCACCGCCTCTGCGGCGGGGGCACGCATTGTCCAGCGAAATCACAGTGGTGGGCGGATTATGTTCTTCAAAAACCAAGATTCAGACTCCCAATCCTTCTCAACCAATTCCTACTCCAACTCCAATTCAAATTCCATTCTTCGGCACCCATCGAAAAAAAGAATTTTCCCCTTCAACCGTCGAACGGGCCCCCACCCTTCTCAAACCCAAACCCAAACCCAGAATAAAGAGTCCCAGTCGCAAACACGCATTACAGCAACAGCTCCCACCCTCTTTGACTACTCCTCCCAGCTCTCGAACAGTAGCCAAACCAACAAGCCACTTCCTCCACCCCCCAAAATCAATCTCCCCGACACACATCCAAAAAAGACAAAGCCGAAACCGAAGCCGAAACCGAAAACGAAACCACAACCACAGCCCAAAAAGAAACAAAAGTTGCAAGAAGAAGATCAACTCGGAGAAGACAAAAACTCGTCGTCACAAACCTCATCAAAGGTTTCGAGCCTCTCTCAATCCCAACTGTCCCAGCAATTATCTCAGCAGTCCAAGCAATCAAAATCTTCTTCCCCGTCCCCGATTGAAAAAACTTCCCAAACACTAAGCTCGCAATCAAGTGCGATCCCGCCACGACGGAGCGCAGTAAAAAACCGAATCCCACCCCCACAACCACCACCTTCACAGGCGAGCCAAACCTCGCAGGCGGCGAGCTCGCAATCGAGTTTGTTTCCCTTACCGAGGAGAACCTCTCCTAATAAGCGGAAGCAGAGCAGTGAGAGTGCGAGTCACTCGGAGGACGATTTTGACTACAGCGAGAACGTTGCGACAATGGCGTCAGCCCTCGTGGACCCAAGCTTGAAACTCGATGCAGGTGGGGGCGATAATAATAATAATAATAATAATAATGTATCTCAGCAAAGAACCCAATCCCAATCCTCGGACGACACGGCGTTGTTAACAACGCCGAACGTGTTCAAGAAATCCTCCGGGCCCCCAAAAATCGAACCGGAACAACCAACGATCGGCTGTTTTGTCTTGATTAATTACGAGGGCGTGGGAATGATGAGAGGCGAGGTGACAAACATTTCCACCCTTCTCAACTCCTCCCAGCTCTCCAGCCCGATCACCACCCTCACCATCCGCTTTCCTCTCGACGATTGCAGCGAAGAAATCGAGTGGCCCTTCACGCAGCCTAACGAGAGGGTCATCAGCAGGGAGGAGTTCGACGCGTTTGTCGATCCCTTGATCCAGGCCACGCAGCACAGCCAGTTTGAGGTTGATGACAATGCTATTGACTCTGACGAAGACAAGGTTAACACCTCGTCCGAATCACAGCACTCAAAGTTTGTCCGTCAGAACAAGACCTTGAACGACTCTGCAAACCCCCACAACCACAACAGCAAGCAGCTCCACACAGGTTTGACGAACGACGACGATGAAATAGAGGAGAACAGCAGTAGGAGCACACAAGGCACAGCCCATTCGTCATCAAACCTATCCTCCGAGCTAATGAACTCCTCAACATTCAATGAGCACCTCAAGCGGATTATTGGCTCCCCGAACTCCCAATCATTGGCTTTATCCCAAACCCAAACCCCAACCCAAACCCAAACTCAGCCCAAAAGCGTTGAATTCAGGGGGGTCAAGAAGTTGTTTGCCACCAGGTGAGCGAGCGAACGAGCGGAAATGGCTACAACCACCCACAATCACTACAAACTAACCCA
>BRYC01000648.1:18012-28236 GCA_030267985.1 Parmales sp. scaly parma | reverse complement strand
GAAAAGGGGGGGGGGGGGGGGGGGGGGGGGGGTTAGTGTTTTGTTGTTGTTGCCATAAACTGTTACCATAAACTGTAACTGTGCTACAGTTACAGTTACAGCTAACAGTTAACAGCAGATATAAACCCCTCAACCTCAACCTCAACCTCAACCTCAACCTCCTTGCACTAACCTCTTCCCCGCTTCGTCCTCCGCCTTAATCATTTCCAAGTGAAGCTGGTTGTTCTCCCTGACCAGGCTCGTGTTCTCCTTCCTCAGGGGAAACACGCTCGCCTGCGCCCTCCGCAGCTCGTCGCCCATTGCCTCCTCCCGCTCGACCAAACCCTCGTAGGCCTCCGTGGTCGTCACCAGGTCGTTGAAGAGGGTCTCCACCAGGGAGGTCACCTGGGGGGGGAGGGAGGAGAACAAGGGGTGGAGGGAGGGGGGGAGGGAGTACGACATCGCGGAGAGCTTCTTTAGGAGGAGGGAGGAACGCTTCGAATTGGAGGGGACATTTGAGAGAGGTTGAGGTTGGACGGCTGAAGCCATGAAGGGGATGTTTATATTGTGATTTGGCAAACGGGGATGCTTTTTGGAAAAGGTTCGGAAGGGCAGTTTAAGGTAAGGTGGGTTGCTGGCTCCTCAGATGAGACGCAGCTGTTGTAATTTGGTAGATGTAATCACAAATTCAAATCCCTTGTTTAATATAAAAGCGCGTAATTTTTTGAAATCTTAAAAAATCTCTACAAAAACACCTACCAATGGATGTCGCGCGTGAGATTGCCAAGGACAACAACCAGACGTTAGTTGAGAAATCGAAGGCTGAGTTGGCGTCGTCAAATATGTTGTTGGCCAAGTACAACAACCAGACGTTTGTGATTGAGAAATTGAAGGCTGAGTTGGCATCGTCAAATGCGTTGTTGGCCAAGTACAACAACCAGCCGTTAGTTGAGAAATCGAAGGCTGAGTTGGCAGCGTCAAATGCGTTGTTGGCTGAGAGTGCTCACAGCTGCCCTGTTCTATTTGCTAAACCTGGAGATCTGTTCTGGCATCCGACTGCAGAACATCACAGCCGGCAGGAATGGCCTGCCGATGTTTTTCGATTTGAAGGTTATGTCCCTCCCCTGTGCAACTCTGAAGGAGGACGATTCGTCTTTGAATGGATGGAGGGAGGAAACGGCATTGATTGCAGAAATTATGGCGCTCGGAATGGAGGCGTTCGAGGCCTTATGGGAGCCTTTCCCACCTCCCTCTATGTTGATCCAAAAGACCCGGAAAATACAGATCGCATAAGCCTTCCAGCACAAATGATTTGGGGATTTCGGATTTGGTGTGAGGAGGAGTGGGAGGAGGAGGAAGAGGAGGAGGAAGAGTAAGTCAGTTAATTATGCTCTTCGACCCTCTTCTTTTCTCCCACAATATAATTACACCCCTCAGCCCTCGTCCCACCTCCCCCGTCAATCTCATTCAAATATGACCGACTTAAAAACAACGTTGACCCATGCCCACCAGTCAGTCCACAAAATCAACAACACACACACAATTGTTCAAGAAGGGTGAGGGATGCGCCTGGACGACTGCCACATCATTGGCTCGCAGAGAAAGCTCAGACACACACACACATGCTCTTGCCATTGTGGGGGCGTGCTATCGATTTACTACAATCTACAGGCCCCTCACCACGCGAGACAAGGAAGGCAAAAACTCCCTGAGCACATTGCCCGTAGGAGTGGAACCTGTGCTGAGATCATCGGCTTGCTCTCCCTCACTCCCGAGGAAGCTCGTTCGTTCGTTCGTTCGTTCGTTCGTTCGTGCGTTCGTGCGTTCGTGCGTTCGTTGGGTATGGAGATGGCCCGCTTGTACGCACCAATCGGCACCCACTTACTTGCCCTCAAGGCTACAGAACCAAGACCCCCAATTTAATGACGTGCCGTCATCAAATTAAATCCAAACCGTCCTCCTCCTCACCCCCGCCCACATTTCCTCCACCGCATTCCCCACCCTCCTCCTACAACACCTCCCCAAACAGTTCGTCGACTCGTCAATCTTCGGCACGTACAACACCGCCCTTGCACTTTCATCAAGCACATGAAGTACGACAATGCCGAGCTGGCGGAGTTAGAGGACGTTCTGACGAAACCGACTCGCCATTGCGACCGACGTCTGCAAGACCGCCACAACGAAAGCGTGCGCCATGTGCAAAGATCAGCTACTTTTGCTCCGCCGAGTGCCAAAAAGCAGCGTGGAAGAAGCACAAAAGAAGGCGTGCAAGGCGCCGACGAGGGTGGCGGCCAGTGAGGCAGATTTGCGGGTGTTGCACAAGGGCAAGGGCAACAAGTGCATCCAGAGGTCAGGGGCGGGCTGGAGACGGGCCCACAAGTGTGGTATTAAGCTTCTTGAGAGGCGATTCGGTGTTTTGAAGCAGGCAAAAAAAAATTGAATGCTTCGTCGTGAGCTCCTATTTTTATCTTCTTTTTATATTTTGTCCGAAATTAAATCATTCTCTCTCTCTCACTTCTTGGACTTCGTGGCCGCCTTCTTCTTCCCCCCACCCCCACCCCGCCCCTTTTTCTTCTGGAAAGCTGCCAGACTCTTGGCATTTTCAACCTCGTCATCTACATCATCATCATCATCCTCGCTCTCGATGTCCACCTCCTCCCCGTCCTCGCCCACGGTCACAACGCTGCTTTTCGCCCTCTTTTTCTTGACGACTCCCTGCTCTGCCACCAACGCCTGGCTCTTGTGCACTCCACTGTTGTACGCCAAGGTGAAACTTCTCTTGGCCTTGCTGTCCAGATCCCCAAACAGGCTGGTCTCCCCCTTCTTCCCCAGGACAAAGTCGTCCATCGTTTCCATCAGGTCGTCCCTGGAAAGTCCGTACTGGTCCATGAATTCCAGCACCTCGTCGATTTTCTCCTCCTTGAACAATTTCATTAATTTTGCCTGCGCCGAGCCAAGACGAGGCGCATTTTAAACGAAGGTTGAGAGCAGTAAGCGAGCAAAAATAACAGAAAGTGGAGTAGAATAAAGTTTAGTTCGGTATTGAATGTAGCCATTTCGCGGGATTCATCGCGAGGATTCTCGTCTCTTCGCTTCGCTTCGCTCGCTCACCTTCAGCACGGGCATGTAGTACATGCGAAGGTCGTTCTTGGACGCGCCCTTGGCGGTGAGACCGACGTGGTGGCGTAGTTCGCCCAGGAGCCTCACCCGTTTGTTCCGGGAGGAGTTTTTGCCTAGGAAGGAGGGGAATTCTGGGTTGCCGGGAAGGAAGCCTGCGCCGAGCGAAGCGAAGCGAATTGTTGAGCATGGAATAACGATAGTTTAGTAGTGGCTAGTATATATATTGCTCGTCTTCATCAAGGCTCGCTCGCAGTATTTTCGCTCGCTCGCTCACTCACTCACCTCCGGTTGGGCCTCCCGCGTGGTGACCCGTCTTGACGCTGAGGGCAGCAATGCTCGTGAGCAGGCCCCAGTTCATGTTGCTCCTCATCTTATTCTCCACATGACTGAAATCGCTCATGCTCTCACTCGCCAAAACCAGCCTGTCCATCACGTCGCTCCTGACGTCGTTGGGCTTCATCCCCCCGTTGCTCGTGGCAAGCGGCTTGCTGGCGTTCAGGAACTGCTGCTGCAGGATTTTGGGGTAATTCTGGTGGACAATCATACCGATGATGCTAAAGTCGGTGAAGAAGGCATCGTGGCGCTGCGCCGAGCGAAGAATGTGCAAAGTAAATTGAGTGGTTTAGTTTAGATTAGTTTAGTTAGTTTTTTTTTAGTTTAGTAATAAATAAATGGTAGTGGTAGCAGTAGTTATTTCCGCTCGTTCGCTCGCTCACCTTGTAAAAATCGGCCTTCTTTTCCTTGTCAGTTTTGTTGGCGAGGCCCTGCATGCCGACCATTACCATCTTGGCAGCGTCGAAAATGTTAACGCGGAGCATCTCGTCCTTCCCAACTTCATTCTTGCGCTCCTTGAACTCGTCGTAGTTCATGGAAACCTTGTGGTCCTTGTCGGTTTGCTTGGCCTTGGACCCTTTGGTGGACCACATCTGCATGCAGTTCAATACCTGCCTTATGTCGTTTCCGCAGCTTTCAGCCAAAGCCTCGGCAGCGTTCTGCTCCATTAACAAGTTCTCCGCCACCCCGATCTCCATCGCTCGGCGAGCAATGACTGTCTTGATGGGCCTTTTAAACTTCAAATCCAAGCAATGGCCTGCCAGGGACTTGATCTTCTGGTTCTGGCGGTCGTTGCAGATGCAGATAATTGGGATCCTGCTCTTCTTAATCATGGCAATCAACGTCGCTATCCCGCTTCTGTCCCCCGCCCCCATCCCGTCAACCTCGTCCATAATGAGCACCCTGAGCTGCTTCTCCTCGCCATTGCCGTTCTCCGCATTCTTGCCCTTGGTCACCTTCCCGAATCCATCAACAGTGTCACGCCCCCCAAAGCTCAAAACCTGCGTCCCGCACACGTCGCCGAGCTGAGCCTCGAGAGTCTTCTTGCTCCTCGCGTCTGACGCGTTCATCTCTAGGCAGTGCCTTCCCAGCTCGGCGGCAATTAGCGTCGCAGTGGTTGTCTTGCCGATCCCCGGGGGACCCGAGAGGAGGGCGGCTCGGAACGGGCCGCTCAGGGTGGTCTTGGGCTTGGGGTTGGAAGGGTCGTTCCAGGTTTGTTCCCACGAGTTGAGCCAGTTGCGAAGCTGCGCCGAGCGTAAGCGAGCGTGAACGAGCGTTAGTAGGGAATCAGGAACGGTTCAAAGCACTTCATGCTATGTATGTGCACACTATAACTATAACTATAACTCAAGTTTGCCATTTTGAGGTGTGGAATTAATTTGATTTTGATTTGTGTCACGCTCGCTCGCAACTTGCAACTTGCAATCACTCACCTTCTTGCAACAGTCAGCGTTACCGAGAATTTCGGTTGTGGACGAGGGGGCGTACTTGTCGGCCCACAACGCTGTGGGATCGGATATCGAGGCGCGGCCGCCTCCGACGGCCTTTGCTGCTACGGGCTTCTTTGCTGTAGATGAAGTTGTTGACGCTACTTTGGCATAAGGATTTGCCTTACTGGTGGCGGAGGAGGCTGGTTTGGCATAGGGGTTCGAGGAGGCTGGTTTGGCATTGGCATTGGCATTGGCATAGGGATTTGCATTTGCAGCCTTGGTGGCGTACGGATTTTTGACCTCCTCCTTCTTCGCCTGAACGTAGGGGTTCGCCGCAGCTACGGTTTTGGCCTTGGTCTGGGCAGGGGAATTCTGCATCGAGGAGCCCTCCGACGTCGTATCGAGCATTCTCGCCAAAGCGTGGAGCTCGGCGCTGCCGTTGATAATTGTTGTGCATTCCTGATGGGGTGGGATGGGGTGGGTTCAAGGGGTTAGTTAGTTGAGGAGGAGAGGAGAGGAGAGAAATGCAAAACTTGGGACAAAACTCAGGTGGGCAGAAGCCCTTTCAGGTTGACTTCATCGCCGAGAAGAAATACCAAAGGCTGCAAAGCATATCGTGGTCTTTCTTCGCGGTCAGGCAACGGATCTTATCATCATGGTTTGCCAGATTTATTATTCACCCACTCACACTCGCACTCGCACTCGCACTCGCACTCGCACGCACACTCACCTGCATAGCCGCCTTCTTAAACTTGCTGCCCTCCTCAACCTTCCTGCCGTCCTCCAGAATCGTTCCAACGACCAAATAATTCGTTTTACCAGAAACCGAACCTGTCACCTTGCCCCCCATGCCCTTGACGTAATCTTCGAGATCTTCCCTGGACCCCTCCTCGGGAATGCCCGTGAAGACGACTGTTACGCCGGCAAAACAGAGCTTCGTGTTGACCGGGGTGTACTTTGTGTGGAGCTTCTCGGGCTCGCCTGAGCGATCGAGGGGGCGAGGAGGGACGACGGGCTTCTTGGGGGCGGCCTTGGCTTTCGGTTTTGGCGTGGCTTTGGCTTTGGCCTTGGCTGGCGTTTTGCGCTTGGGGGAGGGGGAGGGGGAAGGGGCAGAGGATTTAATTGGGGTGGAGGTGGTGGAAGTTGTTTTGCGCTTTTTCGCAGCAGAAACAAAGTTTTCAGAGTCGGAATAGGAGGAGTCAGAATCCTGGAGGTCGACCACATCTACTGGGGGGGTGGGTTTGGGTTTTGGGCTGGGTTTTGGGCTGAGTTTGGGGCTGGGTTTGGACGAGGATGCACCGTCGTCAGAAGAAGTGTCCATAAGGTCTACTGTTTCCGCTTCAGGAGACATTGGGGTGGGAGTTGGTTTGGTGATTTTGGCAGGAGAGGCCTTTGCTGGAGAGGCCTTCCCTGGAGAGGCCTTTGCTGGAGAGGCCTTTGCTGGAGAGGCCTTCGCTGAAGAGGCCTTTGCTGGAGAGGGAGAGGGAGAGGGAACAGAAGCAGGAGCAGGAGCAGAAGCTGGTGAAGGAGCTGGGGCTGAGGATGTCTTTTTTTGGCCGTTACCACCGGAGCCCCCGAAGAAACTACGAATGTCCATTATTCTTACTAAATTTGACTAATTTTTCATTAAGTTTACAACCACTTAAAAAATTCTACTTCCACGAATAACACACGATCATGGACAAAATCGCGCTATCACTAGAACACAAGAATGCTGGCAACGCCGCGCTTCAAAAGCAGGACTATGTCGCTGCAGTGAAGGCTTACACCGATGCCATAAACTGTGATGGAACCAACCACGTGTTCTACTCGAACCGTTCGGCTGCCCATCTTGCTGCCAAGAACCTTGAGTCCGCCCTGTCCGATGCTGATGCCACCATTGGTCTGAAGCCCGACTTCTCCAAGGGCTATGGCCGTAAGGGGGCCGCCCTGCATTCAATGAAGCGCTACAACGACAGCAAGGATGCCTACGAGGAGGGGTTGGTTCGCTTCCCCGGGGACAAGGCCCTCACCGACGGTGTTACCGCCGTGGTCAAGGAGCGCGACACGCCCGAGTGGGAGCGCAACCAGGCCAAGCAAGGAGGAGGAGGAGGTGAGTCTCAATCAGTCACAGTTACAGTCTCAGTCATTCATTCAGTCTTGCTTGACCACTAACTATACTTATACTAATACTAATACAAATACTACCCACTCGCTCGGCGGCGCAGGAAACCCCATGGCAGGCCTTTTTGGACCCCAAATGATTACAAAGATGAAGGCCGACCCCAAGCTCAAGGAGTTCTTGAACGACGAGGAGTTCATGCAGAAGATCGACATGCTCCAGAAGAACCCCAACAACTTGCAGACGATGATGGGCGATCCCAGGATAATGGAGGTGTTCCAGATGATGTTGGGGGGCAATGTGAGCTTTGGAAGGTGAGCGAGCGAGCGGCGAGCGAAGCGAAGCGTGCCTTGAGGAAGACGAACGAGAATACGAGCCACTCGAAACGAGCCACTCGAAACGAGCCACTCGAAACGAGCCACTCGAAACGAGCCACTCGAAACGAGCCACTCGAAACGAGCCACTCGAAACGAGCCACTCGAAACGAGCCACTCGAAACGAGCCACTCGAAACTAAATTATCAATATATCATTATATATCGCAGCAACGACGACGCACCCCCAGTTCCGGCAAAGAGGAAGGAGCCAGAGCCGGTGACGGTTGTGGAGTCCGAGGTGGACACGGCTGGATACTCCGAGAAGGAGTTGAAAATTCACGAGGACAAGAAGGCTGCCGTTTTGGCGAAGAATGCTGGTAACGAGTTTTTCAAGAAGAAGGAGGTGAGCGAGCGAAATACTGCGAGCGAGCCTTGAGGAAGACTTTGGGGCGATGGATCCCGCGAAATAGCTGCAGACGGCTCATCCACTACTAACCCAACCCAACCCAACCCAACCCAACCCAACCCAACCCAACCCAACCCAACCCAACCCAACCCAACCCAACCCAACGTTTATTCCTCTCAATTCGTTTGGCACCTTCTTCGCTCTTCGCTCGGCGCAGTTCGAGGCTGCGCTGGCCAAGTACGAGGAGGCTGCCAACTTGGACCCTACGGACATGAAGTTCCACAGCAATATGGCTGCCGTTCACTTCATGACGAAGAATTACGACAGCTGCGCCAGCTGCTGCGAGAAGGCCATGGAGGTCGGGAAAACGAACATGGCGCCCTACTTGGACCGGGCCAAATGCTTGACAAGGTGAGCGAGCGAAGCGAGCGAGCCATCCATGCTACTAAACTAACCCACTCTATTCGCTTCGCACCTTCTTCTCTCGGCGCAGGTGGGGTAAAACGCTATTCGCGCAGAAGGATATTGCTGGAGCGATTGAGAAGTTGAAGGAGGTGAGTGAGTGAGTGAGTGAGTGAGTCATTGGACGGACGCATAAAGAAAAATTAACCACAAGTGCACACAGAGTCAACTGGAGGAGCACCAGAAGGACACAATTAGGCTGCTCAAAACTTGGGAGCTAGAGAAGAAGAAGGCGGACACTGCCGCTTACCAGAGCGAGGAGCTGGCGCTGGAGGCAAAGGAGAGGGGGAACGTGCACTTCAGGGAGCAGAGGTTCGGAGATGCGGTGAAGGAGTACGAAGACGCCGTGAAAAGGGACCCCAGGAGTCCGCCCATCAGGAACAACTTGGCGGCGGCCCTGTGCAAGGTGATGGACTTCAACGGAGCGAAGAACCACATCGACAAGGCCATCGAGATGGACCCGAAGTACGTCAAGGCGTACGCCAGGAAGGGCGACATCCACGTTTTGATGAAGGAGAACCACAAGGCGTTGGAGGCCTACAAGAAGGGACTGGAGGTCGACCCGAACAACGATGCGTGCAAGAAGGGGGCTACCAAGGTCACCCACGATATAAACTACGGAAACGCCAACATGACGGACGACGAGAAGAAGGAGCGAGCGGCTCACGGGATGGCGGATCCGGAGATTCAGAACATCATGACCGATCCGGTGATTAGGCAGGTGTTGCAGGACTTCCAGGAGAACCCCCAGGCGGCACAGGCGGCCATGAAGGACATCCACGTTAGCAGCAAGATCGAGAAGCTGATTGCTGCGGGCGTTTTGCAGGTTGGAAGATAAGATTTTTTTTAGAAATCTAATAACCTGGGCTTTTTGCTTGTTTTATTCATTCATTGGGTTAATATCAGCGCCATTCAGGTTGGCCACCAAGTTCTCCACTATGACGCTCTTCCGACGAGTATTCCGACGCTTACTTTTGTTGACAATTCTGACGCCGCTGTCGCTGTCGTCGCTATCGCTGCTGTCGCTATTGCTGTCACCATTGCCGCCAATAATAGCTCCCCCCTCACCCTCCAAGATCAAACTCCTGGTCGCCTCAATGTCAGCAGACTTCTTCCCCTTGGAGAAAAAACACGAGTCGCAGACCCTCACACGCTGCTCTATTCCGATGTTGCTCAAGCTCATCTTCTTTTCACTGCACTTTGCGCAGACAAGCGCGCCACAAGACCGACAGTTCTTCTTGTCTCTCGCCTCTTGCGCCTTGTTGTCCGAAGTGCTAGCCCACGTGAAGAAGCTGTGGCAGCACTCGCAAGTTTCGCGATCGTCGTAGCAAACCCACTCGGGCGCAAACTGTTTTTTCCTCTGCACCGAGCGAAGCGCCGAGCGAAGCGAGGTGCAGTTTTAATGGAGCAGGGGGGAGGCAAGCAAGCCAAACGAATTGAGTGGGTTAGTTCAGTTGTGGATGTGGGTGGGTGTAGCCATATTCGAGCTCGCTCACCTCCGCCTTGATCACGTGCTTGACTTCGTGGAGCGCCTCGAAGTAGTTCGAGGCCTTGTGGTCGTTAAGCATCCCCGCTGCTAATGAGATCTGTCTCAAATCTCTAAAGTTGCGAGGGCACATGGCTGCCTTGTACGCCCCGTTGTGAACGTAAATGTGGCAGATCTCTCCGGGAATGAAGAACTTTGGGAGTGGAACATCCTCAATAACGACAACTGGAGAGCTTGGCGAGGGTGGAGGAGGGGCCCCATCACCCCCCTCAACTTTGGGGGGAGAAGTAGTTGTAGTTGTAGTTGTAGTAGTAGTTGTTGTTGTTGTGTCGACTGTGAGTAGAGGTGGTGGAGGCGAAATGGGCACTTCCTCTTTATCTGTCTCCTTCTCCTTCTCCGCCACAACCTCAACCTCAACCTCCACCTCCGCATCCTTCGCTCCTCTCCCACCCCAGCCTCCAAAAACAACCCGCATCGCAGAAGCAAACTTCCCAGGATCGTCGCCTAGTTTCTGCTCGTCGTCGATGATGTCGTTGACGTCGTTGATGTCATTGATGTCGATGCTATTTCCCAGGAATTCTCCCCCCCCCC
>BRYC01000646.1:0-11647 GCA_030267985.1 Parmales sp. scaly parma | reverse complement strand
CCCCCCCCCCCCCTCTAGCGAAAAGATGCGCCTATCCAAACCCGCCGCCGTGTTCAAATCTGGGCGACTAAAACTCTCCTCCCTCCATACGTTGAAGTTAAGGTCGATCCGGTGATTCGCCCTTTTTTTTTTAGTTTTTTTCGCTTCGCTTCGCTTCGTTCGCTTCGCCGCCCCCCCCTCTCCCTACTCTCACCTGATCATACGCCCTAGCCGGCGGAATATGCCCCATCGCTTCAACGTACAATGTCTTCCTGAACGCCCGCTCGTAATCCAGCAGCTCCCACTTTCGGTCAACCCCCATGTCCACCCTCATGCTCTTGGTAAAGTCGTTCAGCGCGTTTTGCTGACATAGCATGAGTATTCTCCTCAGTCTGTCATCAACTGCGTCCTGCAATACGTCCACCTCGTCGAACTCCAGCTGCACCAAATACCAAAAAAATGTCAGTGTTTTGTCATTTTCGAAGTGTTGAATTGTATCGGGGAAGTCCCCGAAACCCCCCTTTTCCGCTGCGCTCGGCTGATGGACGCAAGCAGCTGCGCTCGCTCGCGACTGCCCTCACTCACCTCCTCCGTCAGTCCCAAGTCGGTCAAATTTTTCGCATACCGCTCCATCAGGCTCTTCCCCTCGTCGAACTTTTCCTCCGCCTTGGCAACCGCAATGCTCCTGAAGCTCACGCACACGCTCTCCCCCTCTAGCTCGCAGTGCCTGAACCCCTCCGAGAACATGTGGCAGTACACGCCCCGGCAGATGCACTGCCGCTTCTCCAGGACCGTGCCGCCGTTGTCGTCCACCACTGTCGGCAAATTTGTTGGAGACGGTGCTGGGGTTTGTGTTTTGAAGTTGTTGTTGATGGCAAAGTTTCTCCTTGCGCTGGGTGCTGAGTTGGGTCTTTTCCTCCTCCCCGTCCCCGTCCCCGTCCCTGTCTCCGTCCCCGCCCCCGTCCCCTTCCCTGTTCCTGTATCCTTCCCGATGAGCTTGATGCTCGCTGACGAGTAGTCCCCCCTCCTGTCGTTGTTCTTGGCTGTCACGTTCATGAATCCTGGAGTTGCGCTTGTTGTTGCTGCGACACATTTGACTTTTTTTCTCTTCTCCTTGCTGCTGTTGTTTTCCTTGTTTTTTTCATTTGTCTCCTTCTCCTTCTCCTCCCCCCGCTTTTTGTTGCTGGGTTTAAAGTTGTCGAAATCGTAGTAGCCGTCGACATTCTCCCCCTCCCCCTCCCCCTCCCCCTTCCCCTTCCCCTCCTTCTCTTTCTCCCTCTTCAACATCCCCTTCCTCCCCTTACTTTTCAACTCTTTCCTCGTCAGCACTCTATCAACGCTCGCCATAACCCTCACCTCCTTCTCCTGCACCTCCTCCACCTTGACTTCCTTCTTCACCACAACCAACTTGTCTATTTTCTCCCCGTTCGCCACGTCGTATGCTCCTATCAGCACGGGCTGTGAGGTCTCTGGTTCGAACATGTACTCCAGCGTCACCCCCCACACCGTCGTCTCTGTGCTTTTTTCCACGTACGAGACGATTGTTCTGGTCACAGTGGTCAAGCTTTGGTGGATCCAGGCCTTGACTGGCGTGTATTTCTCCCCCTTTTCTTTCTATTTCTCTTTCTCTTTGTCCGTCTCCGGTTCTGTCTCCGCCTCCTCCATCTTCTCCGGCCACTCCTTCAACTGCACCGACGTGTACTTTGTCGTCAAGCTGCTGGTCAACTCATAGTGACACTGAAAAACTCCCAGCCTTGGATTCGCCAGCCCCATGCTGTACATCTGAATGCTCATAAGATTCCCCCCTCCCTCCCCATTCGCCTCCGTCTCCACCTCCTCCACCAGCTCCCTCACCCCCACGCATTTTGTAGTAACACCATCTTCTGGGTGCATTGGCCCATACTTCAGAATAGCGATACTGTTACTATTACTGTTGCTACTACTATTACTCGTCTTCCGAAAGCTTCTCGTGATGCTCTTCCAGTTGCAGTTCTTTGCGTGATTGCGCAGTATTAAGCCGTCCACTGAGCAAAACAGCACTTCCGAGGGCGCTCCTTTCCTCAAAAGCACTGTATCAACCATGTTCACGTTGAGCCGATTTGCCTGCTTGGGAAGAGGACGGTTTGGCTGTTGAAACGTGACGCTGTACGTATTGTCGTCCCGTTCCGTGTGCTTCCTGTGAAGCGCGCGGAAGATCCAGTTCCATCCGCCGACATGGTCCATTCTCTCTCTCATTTGCTGGCTTGAGTCGAGCTGATTTGGTCGGTTTTCCACTTTGTTCTTTCTTTTTTCCTCTCTCTCTTGTAGAACGTTTGCCGGCGCTCTGACGAGTTTGTTGTTTTATCCCAATGTCAATCCGCGTTTTGTTACTCACTTCGGCAACGACAAATTCAAATTTAATATTCAAAAACAAAACAAAAAATTATCTGCCCTACTTCTTATATAAACAAACAAAGCGGATGCTGGCCAACCTTTTAGAAGGAGCGGTCGATGATTCTCTCCCCCCACTTCTGCCCCCGGGCTGGGTCGAGCTAGAAGACCCTCAAACTCAAGCAATTTACTTTTACAATGAACAAACCTTTGAATCGCGGTGGGAGAGGCCAGGGCCTAGCAACAGCATAATCCTAAGTCCAAATCCAAATCCAAATCCAAATCCAAATCTAACTTCACCCATGCCAAACTTTCAATTTTCCGCTCGTTCGAATGCAACAGAGTGGGACATGGAGTTTGACTCTTCTTCCAACTACCCATATTACATCAACAAGAAGACCAACCAGACCCAGTGGGAAATGCCATCTTCGATGGCTGCCACCCCTCACCGGACTCCCTTAAAGACAATCACTGCCAACACCCCCAAAACCATCAACACAATCAACCCGGGCACCCTGGTTTCGCCTTCCCCCTTCAAAGCCCAGATCAACCCCGGCACGCTTGTTTCTCCTTCCCCCTTTAAGATTCCTGCAACCCCCCAATCCCATTCCCAATCCCAGTCCCAATCCGTCGCACTCCCCCCCCCGTGGGTCGAGCTCTTCGACTACGATGCCAACCTTCCCTACTACCAGAACAACGTCACTGGCGAGTCCTCCTGGACCCGGCCCACTCCCGACCAGCTCCTCCCGGCCCTGACCCCCAGCGCCTCCAACAGTGTTATTCTTCAAGCCCCCGCCATGGCCATCGCCAACACCAACACCAACACCAACACCAGGTCCATTCCCAACACACCTGACTTTCCCGGACCAATGTCGTCACGGAAGTTCATGCTGTGGGAAGAGCTGTACGACACTGACAACCAGACCCACTACTACTTCAACGTTGCCACTGAGCAGTCGCAGTGGGATCCCCCGGAGGGTTGGCCTTACTCCAACCCCCCTCCCAACTTTCTGCTCGGGCCTAGATCCTCGACTCCCGTTCCTGTTCCTGTTTTTGTTCCCACAATTCCCACCCCAGTTCACCCAATTCCCACCCCAGTTCACCCCCATCCATCCGTCACAAAGATGAATCACTTGAATTCTCCGTCTCCCTCGGCCTTTGCCAGCCACTCCACCTCCACGCCTTCCAAAAAGTGGAAAAAGGTGAGCGAGCGAAGCGGAGCCTTGATGAAGACTCGAGCCTTTCGTTTTGTTCTGTGTTTTGGACCACCTCTGAAAAACACCCTTGCTCAAAAAGATGCGCTTGGCCGATCTCGCCACCGTGTCCAATTCTGAGTGTCTGAAGACGTTATACGGTTGGAGTAAGGGGTTGATTCAGTGATTCACCTTTTTTTGAGTTTTTTTGGAGTTTTCACATTAACCTGCACATGCTCCCTTTCGGACCGTCCCTGAACAACTTCCCCATGCACAAAAAGATTCGCGTCTAAAGAAGTTTTGCGTCTAACCCACTCAATTTTTCTGACTCGCCTTCACTCGTTTGCTCTTGCTTCATTAAAAATGCGCCTCGCTTCGCTTCGCTCGGCGCAGGAATTCGACACCACGACGAATTCGACCTACTACTTCAACACTGTAACGGATGAGACCCAGTGGGAGAGGCCGACTTCGCTGCCTCCGTCGGAGCGAAAGGCCACCTTCACGCCGGATGACTTCCATGCAGGTGAGTCTCACTCAGTCTCCGCTCGCCTTGAGGAAGACGAGAATATGAGCCACTACTAAAATCAAACTAACGTTATTCCACTCAATTACATTCGTTTTGCTCACTCGCTCCCCTCTGTTTCATTAAAAATGCGCCTCGCATCGCTCGATGCAGCTCGACAAGCTGGCAAGACCCCCCAAATAAATAATACAGATTGGAGCTCCCACTTAGACGAGCAAACCAACCACCGCTTCTACGTGAACCATGCGACGGGCGAGTCCCAGTGGGAGCCGCCTGCAACCCTCCCTTCTTCTTCTTCCTCCTCCTCCTCCCCCCTCACCACACAGAACAAGTTCAACAACGAAGCAATCTCGGAGCGAGCATCTCACACCAAGCCAACCCTCCTCTTTTCCTCCAACACCCCCCAGCCCAAAACAGCTGCAACCCAGGTGAGTGAGCCAAGCGAGCGAGACTTGAGGAAGACGAGAATACTCGCGATGGATCTCGCGAAATGGCTGCAGACGGCTACATCCACTACTAAACTAACCCACTCAATTCGTATTCGTTCGGCTCGCTCGCCTCCCCCCTGCTCCATTAAAATTTTGCACAATCTCGCTTTGCTCGGCGCAGCTCATGCGGCAAATGTCAATCAAGGAACAGGTGAACAAGAACACCTACGACACCATTGGCGAGTTTTCCACTGCCTTTGACGAGAGCGACATCCGAAAAGCCAAAAACCGAAAGACAATGAAGAGCAATCCAACCGCCGCCAATTCTGCTGGTATGTTCTCGGAGGTGAGCGAGCGAAGCAAGCGAGCCTTGATGAAGACGAGAGTACGAGTCACTAACTAACATCCATTACATCACATCACTCAATTCCATTTCGTTTTGCTCACTCCGCCTCCCCCCTGCTCCATTAAAAATGCGCACAATCTCGCTTCGCTCGGCGCAGACTGGTGGAGCGCTTGGTTTCGTTTGGACCCAAAAGCGTGCCGCTACCGTCCTCCAGGCCAATTTTCGGGGGAGGAAACTCCGCCGGGCGCAGAAAAAGGCCATGAACGACAAGGAGTTTTGGGTCAAGGAGAACGCCAAGAAGACTGGTGCTTTCGATGACATTTTTGACAAGTTGAGGGAGCGGGGTGCTAAGGTGGGTTTTGCTCCGTCTCCGCTCGCCTTGTGACAAAAGAGTGTGAAGCGACGAGCGAGCGAAGTGAGCCAGCAACACCATACACAACACTAGTTGTGACTAGCGAGCTGTAAGCGAAGCGAACCAGCAACACCATTCACAACACCATACACAACACTAGTTGTGACTAGCTCGCTTCGCTCGCGGCTACATCCACTACTGAACTAACCTACTCAACTATTTTTGCTCGCTCGCACGGCGCAGATCCGGTCGGTTGAAAATTGGGAGCAGTGGCTCGATGCTTCCGGCCGAATCTTCTACTACAACCCTCTCGATGTCCGCGGTCAGTGGGTGCCCCCCCTCGTCTTTGAGAAGAAAATGCAATATGAGGAGAGCAAGACGAAGGGCCGTACTCGCGCCCTGAAGGAAGATGCTGCGATGCGCAAGCTGGAGCGAAACTGGGAGAACCGCACGAATGTCGAGGAGAAGGTGAGCGAGCCAGCCCCTTACCTCGCACCTCGCGATGACAACAAACTAACTAACTTAATCTCAACTAAATCTATTCTACCCCTTTAGTGGAACAAACTCGAACTAATCCAGAAGGACAAGATGGAAATAGACTGGAAGGGCAACTCCTGGATCCGTGGCAACGACACGCTCCGAATGAACAGCTCCTACTCTCGCGATGCGCTGGAGAAGGACTCGTACAAGTTCATGTACAAGATGCTGAAGGTGAGTGAGCGAAGCGAGCGAGCCTTGATGAAGACGAGCATACTCGCGGTGAAACCCGCGAAAAGGCTGCAGACGGATACATCCACTACTAAATTAACATTATTCCACTCTTTTCGTATTCGTTTGGCTCGTGCTTCATTAAAAATGCGCCTCGTTTCATTTTTCTCGGCGCAGCGCACGGACAAGCAGCTCGACACCCAGTTCGAGGAGATGGAGGACGAGAGTAAGCTTCAGCGGCTGCGCAAATCCAACCCGGACCAGTCTAACCTCACCGAGTTTGAGCTGCAGCTCCTTGAGGATGAAGAGAATTCCACAGACAGCAGGTGAGCTAGCGAGTCTTGATGATGACGAGCAATACTGTAAGAGCCACTGCTAAACTAATATTATTCCACTAATTCGTTTTCGCACCTTCTTCGCTCGGCGCAGCAGTACCAAACACAACCCCGCCAAAAAGAAAGAACGGTTCCTGAACACCGTGTCCAGGGGCTTGCTCGACGTGAACAACCCCGAGATGCTGCGCCGTGCGTTCATCCTCAAGCATGGCCAGTACGCTTGTAGCAGCTACTTGCAGCTTGCGGACCCCATACACGGTTTCAAGTTCTACAAGAACACCCTCGACTACTCGTTTCAGTGGGAAAAGCCGGAGCACTGGGACACCCAGTTCTCCTCCTCCACCACCAACCCCGACCCCGGTCTCAAGTCCCAGCTCCAAATTCAGTCCGAGCTTGAGGAAAAGTCGTTGCTCAAGAACCGGCCAACTCCCCAGAAGATTCTCGTGAACATGATCAACACGAACAAAACCTACAACCTCCCGAAAACTGGTCTTCTCGATTCAAATCACTTTTCCACACAAGCCCTCGATGACAACGCAACAACAAGCAACCCCAACCAACCCTCTACCACCTCCTCCGTCTTCTCGACGATTAGCATCATGGACAAGCAGCTCACCCTCACGAAGCTACTGAAGAAGGCGTCCTCCGCCCAGATCTTCGACAAGGCCAGTTACAGTCACAACTCCCATGACGACTTCCTCTCCATTGCTCTCCGGAACCTCATCATAAACAGCACAGTTAACCCAAAAAATCAGCAGGTTAATAACCCGCGCCGGGTGATGCGAATTCCCGCGAATCGCACCAACAAAACCCCCACAGCGAGCAGTTTTGACGAGCATTCGGAGCAAACAACTCCGTTCATGTTGTTGTCCCGCGATCTGCGAAATAGCAAGCAAACAGCAGTAGTTGCTGATATATCTAACGCAGCAAACGCTGCGGTGAAGTTTCTGTCCTCTCTGCCTTCCATCACAACACCACGGCAGAAGTTGAAAGCGAGGCGGAGAAACAACAATAATAAAATGAATCAAAATTCCAAAAACGCCCCCCCTCCTCCCTTTGCACACCCGCGAATCCATGCAATGACGACGCACCTCTCCGCCATTGCCAAGAATTCGTTCTGGTCCAAGAAAACATCATGCGACGAAGCAATCACCGATAGAGAAATGGAGCTCCTCCTTTCTTGTTCTCGGTCCTCGATCCTGTCCAAAACCCAGTTCTTCTCTCCAATCACCACGCCCCATCAGCTAACCCAGTCCAACGACAGGTTCAGCTCTTACGCAATTCCGGGTTCCTCCTCCATGATCCGCTCGGATATATCACTTGGGCACGCACCGCACTGCACCCAGCGACTCATTTCCTTGCGAGACCGAGGAATCCAAGTGCGTGAAATGACGCTTCAGTCCAACGTGACTGAGTCACTTTCGGAGTGGTGCGCCTTCCTCGTGAAGCCTTTCAACTGGTACCAGCTCCCTCCTGCTGTGAGCGCAACCTTGGCCCAGAACACCAAGGCCGAGAAGGAAAAGCTACAGGTGAGCGAGCGAAAGATCAGAAATGGCTACAACCACCCACATCCACATCCACATCCACTACTTTGAACTAACCCTCGGCGCAGAAACAAAAGCAACTCGAGCAACAGACCCAGCACCACATCACTCGTGGAGACCCCTCCTCTTCCTCCCCCTCGAACTCCTCCAAACCCAAGAAGCCCCCTCCTCCGCCTGGTCCGCCCCCGCATCGAGCCCAAGAAATCTTCTACCTCAACAAGTCCAACCTCATCTGCCAAGCCTCCGTCCCCTCCTCTCTTTCCTCAGAGCACATTTACAAATCGGCCCTCCCAACTCGCCGTACCGCCCGAACTGGCTACGGCTCCTATACCCAAAACTGGGATCAGTACTTCTGTGACCTATCGAAAACGATCGTTTACAAGAAAGTTGATGAAAGTAAATTAAAAAACTTCTACAACGAGGAGGAGGAGGACGTGACCGGCTGGTGCAACAACCTTTCCTACATAGACAATGACGCTCGCATCATTCTGGACGAGCCCCTGGAGCAGCAGCTGCGCGACTCGTTTCGCACCATCGCCAATGCGAAAACGCTCTCCGACGCCCCCCGCATGGTTTTGGGCGCGTCGCAACTGACCGCCAACAAGCAGTTCGTCCACGCTGCCAAAGCTCTTCGAGATGTTGCCGAGCTCCTGCATCTCTCTCTTGAGCCTCCTTCCTCCTCCTCCTCCTCCTCCTCCTCCTCCTCAACTTCCAATGTAGATTCTCCCGACATAAATAATTCTTCAAAGCTCGCGGCTGCCATCACCATCCAGTCCACTGCTCGGGGCTACATCTCCCGAGCGGCCACCACCAAACAAACGGCCACCACGTTGATAACCAACAAGAATGTGAAGAGCGCGATTTTCTCTCCAGGCCTTACTGATTCTGGGACGAAGGTGTTCCGCTTGCGGGAAGCCACCACCCCAATTAATAATAATCTTGCCCATGCAGATATTATGAACGAGACGCTCCAAATCCAAACACCCCCCCCTCTCACCCCAACCCCCCTCTCCTCCTCCAACCTATCCCTCGTCTCCTCTGCTTTCTCTACCCTGTCCTCCAACACACCAACCATCAGCTCTCTAAAGATCATCACAACGGTCAACACATTAATATCCCTGACCAACACCAAGACCACCACCCTCCCCCCCGAAATCCTTGCCTTGGCCGCTCTCCTCCCGGCCTCCCACTCAGCTCAGCTTTCTGAGCTCTTTCGAATTTGCGACGAGACGCCCAAGTTCGACTTGACTACCTTTACGTCTTTGTTCCACAATTTAAATCACAATTTAAATTTAGATGCAGCCCCGGCCCTACTACCCATCGGTAATTCCAGTTCCGGTCCTAACTCCAACCCCGCCCTCCTCCTTCCCACTACCACCCACATTGACCTTGCAGGTATAAGCGAGCGAAGCGACGAGCATACTCGCGATGAAGTGCGCGAAATGGCTACAGACATTGAATGGCTAAATACCACTACTAAGCTAACCCACTCGATTCTTTTGGCTCGCTCGTGAGCGAAGTCTCGTCCCGAGTTGCGATTGCACGTGCCTGGGCCTACGTGGCTGCCAACGACCTCACCTCCGCCACCTCTGCCGCCACCACGGCACTCCAGGACATCGTTTCCTCCTCCAAACTCTCCTCCCAGACCAACATCTATGATGTTGAAGCCCTTCTCCTTGTTGCAAACCTAATAGGCCTCGGGCTAGACGACCTCCCCAACCAAGCTCAGATTCTTGCCCTTTGCGTAAAGGATTACCCAACCTCCCCCCCCGTCATCCGGGCTTGTTCGAACCTCATCACCAAGCTGAATTCTTCCAAATCCATGTCCAGATCGTCGTCTAAGGCGGCCCTCTTGTTTTTAAACGAAGCGGTTCAATCTTCAAGAACGTTTCCCCCCTTTGAGAAGGCGGAAATTTTATACAACTTGGCCGAATTCGAACTCTCCCAAAATCGAACTTCCTTCGTCCAGTCCCAGGACAAAACGCAGGGAGAGAAATTCCCGCTCGTTTCAATTGAGCGCAAGCTCCGGCAGGCTCTTTCCCTACTCTCCCCTTTGCAGTCCGACGTGCTTTCCCTCTCCTCCAACATTTGCTTTTCCCTCGGAAAACTTCTCCACCTCCACAAGGGGGTGGTGTCCATCAACGGCGTCGTTGGGGACGACGATGGTGTGCACAGTTGTTCCGAGGCCCTGAAACTGTACGAAAAGGCCCGCTCGTACGGCATCCAGTCCTCCTCCAGTGCATTCTACAAAACGTCCATTGACATCCACCAGGCGGCCCTCCTTGCCAACCTGGGCAACAACTTCATCGCTCACGAGCGGTTTCGAATGGCTCTCTTCCCGTCCCAGCACTCGCCCAATCTGAACAGTGCAAAGTCTTGGCTGATTTACGGCTCCTTTTTAGAGAACGTTTTGTTCGACATCGACGGTGCTCGCCGCGCGTACGACTACGCGCTGCACTGCAGCGATACTGACTTTGACGTCAAGAACGACGGGGCGGCGTGCCCGCACCTTGCTCTCGCGCACCTGCACGAGATTCAGATGGGCGACGTGAAGGCTGGGTTGCACCATTTGCATCTGGCGCTCAGCCAAGTTGAAAACAATAATAATCCGGCGGTGCTGACTGCCGCGGCGCAGTTCGCGAGCGAGGTCGATGGCGACGTTGTGGCGTGCACGCAGTTCTTGGAAACTGCGCTGACTGCTGAGCCGGGGTATGGGCCGGCGCTGCGGTGGCAGGGTCTGCTACTGACCCGCGCGGGACTCTACACCGACGCAATGAAGAAACTGACACAGTCGACCAAGTGGGGGAGTACTTACTCTCCGGGCTGCAGGTCCGCTGCGCTGACAACACTCGCGATTGCGAGTGAGCTTGATTGCAAGGGCTACTTTGAAAACTGCGATGGGAGGAATGGCGAGTTCAAACTTCTGCAGCACATGAGAACTGCCGCGGGGGAGGCTAAGAAGTTGTTGAGTAGGGCGAACAGTGCCGATCCGAGGTGTAGGTACACTTGTTTATGCTTCGCGCTGTTGCAGCTGTCGATTTACGACAACGTGGGAAGGGGAGAAGCACTGCTGTTGAGTGCTTGCGGCATGGACAACGTGAATGTTGCCGATAACTCTGTTGTTGGAAGTGATTTGTGGCTGGAGGTGAGCCGCGGGGGGAGGGGGTAGCTAGCAAGCGAAGCGAAACGACTCAATCCAAATTCTAACCCAAACTCGCAGAGGCTGGGAATCTCCCTTGGCCATGTTGGCAATGGCAGAAACAAGAGGGAAGCTGAAAACGTCTCGCTTGGCGACAAGCTGCCGGCGGAAGGTCTGCGAACGCTGGCCAGGCTGCAAGATAGCAAGGGGGACTTGATGAGCTCGGTAGCAACGTGGAAGCGTTGTTTGAGGTTCCATCCGGGTGATCGACTCGCAATGGCCGGGCTCGCAACGACCCTGTGGGGAATTGTGCGGGACAATGCGGGAAACAACGATGAGTGGCGGGACGTCTTGTTGCTAGAGAGTAAATTGCTGTTCGAGGGGAGCGTAGATGACGTGTTGGAGGAGGTGGTGGAAGAAAGTGACCACAACAACAACGAAGTCAAGGCGTTCAAGCCCTACTTGTGCGAAGGACCAGTTCCGGCAGAAGCTCACTCGCTATACGCAGCTTTCATCCAGGATGAACTCAACGACAGCGAGTCGGCGAGGGAACAGCTGAGCAAGGCCTGCAAGAAGTACAAGATGCTGAGCGAGGCGAGAGACGGGGAGATGGCGAGCAAGAACGGGGGGTTCATGACGGGTGGAAGCGCCAACGTGCCGGCCACGGTCTTGTACCGCCTCGGGAGGTGCGCGGAGAATGCCAGCGACCTAGCGGCAGCCGAGTCGTTTC